>JAAALK010000284.1:11472950-11673074 GCA_019279435.1 Zizania palustris
GATTTTTCGGTTAAATAAGCGCTCAACAAGGGATTGAAATTCTCAAAACTTTGAAAAGACTTCAGATTTAAACTTAAGGAGATATATTCAGGTGAACTTACTATAATCATCAATGAAACTTACATAGTATTTATGTCCACCAACAGAATTTGGCGCTGGCCCCCACACATCAGAATAAACAAGTTCTAAAGGATACTAAGAGACAGTGCTAGAATTAGGAAAAGGCAACTGATGACTTTTACCCTTTAACATGCATCACACATTGAATGTTTATTTGGACTCAACGAAACGGGAAGATTAAATTGTCTAATGACTCTCTCCATGATTGGAGTGGCCGGATGACCTAAACGATGATGCCATCTATCAAAGGAAACTTTTGCAGCACTATAGGCTTGCTTTATTTGGCACCCGACAGGAAGAGGTGAGGAGCCATGCTGAATAGCGTGGGCCTCATGGCTCCAGAAGTGATGAGTCATTGTCAACGATAGTCAAAGAGGACTGAAGAAGAGAAGAGATCTGCTGTTTCATGGGCCGCGTGTGACTCAGGTACACGGGCAGCGAGCGACTGTCGGGCAGAGGAGGCTGCGAAGTCGGGCTGGCCCAATCCGGGTGCATGGGCCAGAAGCAGTAGAAGACCTACTGGGCTGTTGACCAGGACTGACTCAGGTACACGGGCGGTGAGCGATTACCGGGCTGAGAGAGCTGCGGAGTCGGGCCGGCCCAATCCGGGTACGTGGTGCAAAGCCGGTGGAGGCTTTGTCAGTTTCGGCGTAAAACTGACAACCATTGGATCTGTATCCGACTGTCTAGAAGAGAAGCTGTAGTCGCTACGAAAACTTAGCTTCCGGATAAGTCATCTGTTACTCTAGGCCCACAGTCAGTCAGTCGTGTCTGTAAAAATTCCTAAGGGCAGTAGAGTCTTTTCCTTTATTTTTTGAGTCTGTAAAAACCCTAAGGGGCTGGTAGAATATTCCTAGTGTTGGGCTGCCTATAAATAGGACCCCAATCCCTAGGGTTTGGACTACCCCTTTGTGCTGAAATCAAATCCACTCTATTGGGTCACTTTTCGTCTCTTGCTTTGTCTCTCTCCTCTTTACTCCTGTTTGCGCCGCCAGGAAGATTTACTCTTGTTGTTGTTCTGCATTTATTGTTCAGTGAAGTTTCTAGTCACAAACCGTGTGCAGCAACATCTGAGTTTTTATTTGCTTCATTTCTCTTACACAGCAACTGTTTCCTTTGATTTTGAGGCTTCGGAAGCTTCTCTGTTGCTTGTGTTCTTCGTGAGTAGTAGTACTAGTTCTTGCTGTTGCAAGTAGTACTACTACTGTTGCTACAGCTCACTGTGGCAGCTTTTCACCTTCTCTGCACTGCTTTTTGATCGAAGCTGACAGGTTCTAGAACCTTTTCTGGCTGTTTCTGGCGAAGCTACCTTCTCTGTTCGAAGCCCCCTCAGCTCCGTGAGGCAGGCTTCGATCTAACATCTTCAAAGCCTTCGCTCAAACTGCGAACTTCGGTTTTTGTGTCTGAGTTGCTAGCTTCGATGTTCTTTCAGAATGGACAGCATCGCATACTTCGAACAAACATACTCCGAATCTAGCTGTTCGAAGAGCACACTTCAATAGGCTTCGAAGTTGGGTTCGAAGCTTGTCTTTTTTGATAGACTTCGTTTTGATTTCCTTGTGGCGTGTCAACCTTCGGTTCTCCTTCCGAAGCTTTCCCTGTTCGAAGATAGAGTGTAGGCTTCGGACTTGATTTTCTGTCGTGTGACAGACTTCGCTTCCTTGTTCGAAGGTTGTCCTTTTGTGTGTTGTGTTCGAAGCTTTCTGTTTGAAGGTTTTGCTTCGAAGCTTACGGTTCAAAGTTGTGTTCGAAGTTTTGTCTTCGAAGTGCACCCTTCGAAGCAGGCTCCGACTCTGTCACTTTGCTCCGAAGCTCTTGGTTCGAAGCTGTGTTCGAAGCCTTGACTTCGAAGTACATACTTCGAACCAGGCTCCGGCATTGTCATACTTCGCTCCGAAGTACACTTCGCAACTTACCACTTCGAACTAGGCTAGACCGTGACATCTTCGGCATCTCGGACAGGCTCCGTCACCAACCTCTGAAGCAGACCTCGACGTGCGAAGGGGGCTTCGCCAAGTTCCGAACTGGAGACAAATTTGGACAGTAACTTCTCTTTTCATCTCATACATTCTTAGATCATTTCATAGAGAAGTTTAGGCCTGTTACACCTTGTTCATCTGCCTAGCTGCACTATTTTAGTATTACACTGTTTATCATCAGTTGCTTCTAGGTTAGAAACCTTTAGACTTAGGCCTTCTGTTTATTTTCTGCTGCGTAGTCTTTTGAGGTGCGTTGGGTATTGGGAACAGGCCATTGATTCGAAAGAATTTTTTAAGGCGCCCATTCACCCCCCCTCTGGTCGCTACTTTCGGTCCTATAAGTGGTATCAGAGCAAGGTTAGGGTTTTTCCATACCTTAACCGGTTCTAAACCCCAGTAGTGACTATGACGTCTCCTGGCAAGGTCCCGTCCTTGGAAGCCTATGGCTATAATTATTGGAAGACTCGCATGCGAGCCTATCTCATGAGCCAGAGTTCGGACATTTGGGACATTTGCGTTCACACCACGTTTGTCATTTTGCCAGTTACTGAGCAAGGTATAGCTGGTATCATTGCTCAGCATCTGAGCAACAGTAAGGCTGTGAACATTTTGTTTTCTGGTTTAGGTCCCACTGAATTTGAGCGTGTGAGTCATCTCTCCACTGCGAGAGAGATCTGGGCTACCCTCAAGGCACACTATGAGGGAACAACACAGGTCAAGGCTCGGCTCTATCAGACCTACCGGCGTGAATATGAGAATTTCACACAGAAGCCGGGTGAATCTGTTGAGGCTTTGTTTGGTCGCTTTCAGTCGATCATTAACAAGCTTCGGGACAACAAGGCTGAGGGTGCTCAGTTAGTCTCAGATCATGAGCAGACGCTCAAGGTTCTCCATACCTTGGACCCAAAATCTGGGAGATCAAGGTATCTTCTATCGTTGAGAGCACTTCTTACGATACCTTGACCATTTCTGAGTTATTTAGCAAGCTAAAGGCCACTGAGGTAGATATCCAGTTGAGATCAAATCTCACTGGTTCTGGATCAAAATCCCTGGCCCTTGCTACACCTTCTGTTGATCCCTCTGCTGTGAGCTGTGCTGGGTTCTCTTTGATGTCTATCACTGAGGACCAGCTTGAGTCTTTGGGAGATGATGATTTGTGTCTGTTTAACAACCGGGTGCGTCGTGTCTATGACAAGAGAATGTTCAAAAGACACGGCACAAAATCCGGATGCTTTGAATGTGGTGATCCAGGACACTTCATCGCCGACTGCCCCAAGCGCGGTGGATACAAGAAGGGCACCGGCGGCAGCTTCCACGACTCCGGCAAGCACGAGAGCCCATCCTTCAACAAGGGCAAGCCGAAGACCCGTTTCTTCAAGAAGGCCCTGAAGGACTACCGGCGAGAGAACAAGAAGCGCGACAAGGCCTTCTTCGCCGAGATAGAGAAGAGCTACTCCAAGAGATCCACGTCTTCTTCCTCTTCATCGAGCTCAAGCGATGATGAGATCTCCGTCAAGAAGGGGAAGGACAAGGATGATCCGGCGGGCCTCTGCTTCATGGCCTTCGGAGACAAGCCGAAGAGCCGCCCACACCAGCGCCGAAGATCCCGCAAGAGCTTCTGTTCAATGGCTCTTGGGGATAGAGAAGAAAAGAGCTCCTCCGACGACTCTGACGACGACGACAGCAAGGTATCATCTTATGAGCGTGAAATTGTTGATTTACTTGAGAGCAATCATCAGGAGTTGAAGTATCGGAAGAAACTGCTTAGGGGGGCTAAGAAAAGGATAGACGAGTTAGAGAGTGAGCTTGTCGTGGCCAACGGTAGAATTGAGAGTCTATCTTCTTCCCCTTGCTTGGGTGATAGCAGTGAGTGCCCGAAGTGTGAGGTGCTTCTGTGTGACCTGTCGACTCTGAAGTCCAGGTACAAAGAAAGGGTTGATGAGAGGGACGCTTTGGCCACTGAGCTTGAAAGCGCTCAGCTGGAGCTGAAAGATGCTCAAGCCACTGTCGTCGCACCCTGTGTTGATTGCCCATCTCATCTAGCTGCCTTAGCTGAGCTGAAATCCAAGGGTAATGAACATTTGGGTGACTTGGAGAGGTTGAGAGCTGAGCTTGCGCAGACTAGGCTAGAGCTTGAGACATTGTCAGTTCCACCCACTGTCTGTGAGAACTGTCTGTCTCTTAGAATATAGCTAATCAAGCTGAAAGCTGAAAAGTCTGTCCAAGTAGAGAGTGAGTGTGAGACCTGCTTGTCTCAGGTGGAGGTTCTAGCTTCCTTGAGAGAGGAGATAGCAGATTCTCAGAATGAGAACTTTTACCTCCGTTCTATCCTGAGTTGGATCAGTGCCAGAGAACCACAGCTTGGCATGATGATCCAGCAGTTCAAGAGGCAGGATGGGTTCGGGGTAGGTTACACCTACACCAAGGCTGACTTTGAGAGTGCCATTAGCCGGGCAGTGGAGTGGAGTAAAATGACTCCAGAGCAGAGGTATCCCAAGACTCACTCCACTGAGTCTTCCCAGGCTTGTCAGCCCAAGGATGGAGTGATCCATGAACCACCTAAAGCTCCACCCAAGAAGTCTATCTGGGTTCCGAAGCCCAAACACCTCCACTCTTCTTTAGACTCTCTTCCTGGACCCTCTCAGCCCAAGAAGACAACACCAATCACCACTAAGCCCAAGAACCCCAAGCCTCAACCACATCCCAAGAAGCCTACCTATCATTGTAAGTACTGTCAGAGAAACGGGCATCTTGCGGAGTTCTGCTTCAGGAGGAAGCGGGTTGAGAGAGCAGAGAGGGCTCGTAGTGATCAGGAGCAGTTCTACCAGCAGGGTGGTAGACTGCGTGTTCCTCGGCGCGGGGAGAGGCTGGAGGCCAGGCCGCGTCGTGTAGGTGGTGGTAGAGGAGACGGCTTTCCTGCCCGTGCTCCAGTTGGTGGTATCCGTTCCGGCAGAGTTCCAGACCGTGTTGGCTACGGTTCTGGACCTCGTGGCCGCAGGGTTAGGAAGAACCGAGGACCGCGCTTTGAGCCGCGTTTTGGTCCAAACTCTTTTGATGGTTTTCGCTTTCCATCTTTTGAGCAGATGGCTCGACACTGGATTAGCTCTTTTGCTAAACCTGGTGCCGGACCATTTGCTCCCACTTACAGACATTGATTGTGCAGGACCGGGGACTGGAGGATGTTTGGATCATGGATTCAGGATGCTCTCGCCACATGACGGGACATCGCAGATGGTTCTCCAGTCTCACTCCCCCGAGCTCCAAAGAGTACATCACATTCGGGAACAGCGGTCAAGGGAAAGTAAGTGGCATAGGCTCAATTAGCATTTCAGATCATTTCTCTTTGAAGAATGTTGCTTTGGTTAAGAATTTGAACTTTAATTTGATCTCTGTTTCGCAACTTCTTGAGGATGGTTTGGAAGTGCGTTTTAAGAAGGGCAATTCTTTTGTGGTTGATTCTAGAGGGTCTTTGGTTTGTCAGATTTTACCTTTCGGTAAAGTTTTTCGAATTGACTTCTCTAGTTCTTTTGGCCCTTCTCGTTGTTTGATTGCTGGATCTTCTTCTGAGCTCTGGAAGTGGCATAGGAGGTTAGGTCACTTGAGTTTTGATCTGCTAGTCAGGTTAAGCTCTATGGACCTCATCCGAGGATTGCCCAAGCTTAAAATGGATAAGGATCTAGTTTGTCATCCCTGTCGTCATGGGAAAATGGTTGCCGCTTCTCACTCACCTGTGACTCAGGTGATGACTTCGTATCCAGGCGAGCTTTTACATTTGGACACTATAGGTCCAGCTCGGGTACGCTCAGTCGGTGGGAAGTGGTATGCACTTGTGATTGTTGACGACTTTTCTCGATTCTCGTGGGTTTTCTTTTTGGAGTCTAAGTATGAAACTTTTCAATTTGTCCATGACCTGATTTTGAAGATGAAGAATGAGAACAATGGTCGGATGCGAGCAATTCGCTCCGACAACGGCTCTGAGTTCAAGAACTCTCAGTTCGTCAGCTTCTGTAGTGATCAGGGTCTGGACCATCAGTTTTCTTCTCCTTACACTCCCCCACAGAACGGCGTTGTGGAACGAAAGAACCGCACGCTAGTTGAGATGGCCAGGACGATGCTCGATGAGCACAGGACTCCTAGGCGTTTTTGGGCTGAAGCCATGAACACGGCTTGCTATCTGGCCAACCGCATTTTTCTTAGAGCTTACATTGGTAAGACATCATATGAGTTGCGTTTTGGCAGACAGCCCAAGGTGAGCCACTTGCGAGCGTTTGGCTGCAAGTGCTTTGTGCTCAAGAAGGGAGGGCATTTGGACAAGTTTGAGTCTCGTTGCTGGGATAGTGTTTTTCTCGGTTATGCATTGCATTCTCGAGGCTTCCGTGTTTGGAACCTCGAATCCCAGCTGCTTGTCAAGACCTGTGAGGTTTCATTTGATGAGTCCTTGCCTTCTTTGACTCCTTCTTTTGAGCTTTCTGGTGATGATGAGCTCGGAGAGTCCATCTTCGAGGAAGATGAGGATACTCCAGCTGCTGTTGAGGGTGGGCCTTCTACATCCCCTGCAGAGCCCACACCTTCTGAGACTTCGACTGATGATGAGGGCGGACCTCTGATCACTTCTTCCACTTCGATCGAGCCCCCTCAGTCGAGTCCAGAGGTGCCAGCTGCTGACTCCGGTGAGGTGACTTCAGATCACCAGGGAACCCGAGCAGTTCAGCGTGACCATCCCTCAGAGCTCATCATAGGTGATTTGACTGAGAGAACTTTGCGTTCTTCTGCCTCTCTTGCTGTGTTTGCGGAATCTGCGTTTGTTGCATCTTTTGAGCCCAGAGATGTTTCTCATGCTCTTTCTGATTCTAATTGGATTAATGCTATGCAAGAAGAGCTTGAGAACTTTGTCCGCAATCGGGTTTGGACATTGGTTGAGCCGCCACCAGGATGCAACCCCATAGGCACCAAGTGGGTATTCAAGAACAAACAAGGTGAAGATGGGGTTGTGGTGCGCAACAAGGCTCGACTAGTTGCCCAGGGTTATTGCCAGAAGGAAGGTATTGACTTTGAAGAAACCTTCGCTCCTGTTGCCCGTCTTGAGTCCATTTGTATTCTTCTAGCTTTTGCCGTTTCGAAGGGTTTTAAGCTTTTTCAAATGGATGTTAAGAGTGCTTTTCTGAACGGGTACATAGAAGAGGAGGTTTATGTTAGGCAACCCCCCGGTTTTGAGAACCCTAAGTTTCCTCGACATGTTTTTAAGTTGCACAAAGCTTTATACGGGTTGAAGCAAGCCCCCAGGGCTTGGTATGACCGGTTGAAGCAATTTTTGTTGGGGAAGGGCTTTGTGATGGGTTCTGTGGACAAAACTCTTTTATTGCTCAGAGATGCTTCAGATTTTTTAGTTGCTCAGATTTACGTGGATGATATTATCTTTGGCGGTACTACTGATTCTCTTGTGTCCAAGTTTTCTGAGCAGATGCACAGTGAGTTTGAGATGAGTCTCATGGGTGAGCTCAAGTACTTCTTAGGGCTCCAGATCAAACAGACCAAGGACGGCACCTTCATCCACCAAGGTAAGTACACTCGTGATATGCTTAAGAAATTTGACTTTGGTGGTGAATTGAAGCCGCAGATGACCCCGATGGGCACTTTCTGGGGTCTGGACAAGGATGAGAGCGGTGTCAAGGTCAATGAAAGGGAATTTCGAGGGATGATCGGTTCGCTGTTGTACTTAACGGCAACAAGACCGGACATACAGTTCGTCGTGGGACTTTGCGCGCGTTTTCAGTCTTCACCACGCGCGTCTCATCGGCAGGCTGTCAAGCGCATTTTCAGGTATCTCACCTATGCGCCTGATCTTGGTCTTTATTATTCAGCATCATCATCTCTTGAGTTATCTGGCTTTTCGGACGCTGACTTTGGTGGGTGCCGGTTGGATCGCAAGTCGACTTCCGGTACTTGCCAGTTTCTTGGTTCTTCCCTTGTATCTTGGTCTTCTCGAAAGCAATCTGGAGTTGCTCTTTCGACCACAGAGGCTGAGTACGTAGCTGCTGCTAGCTGCTGCTCACAGTTGGTTTGGATGATTTCCACTCTACGAGACTTTGGGTTGTTCTTTCCTACCAGGGTTCCATTGTTTTGCGACAGTACTAGTGCTATTAGTGTAGGGAAAAACCCGTGTCTTCATTCAAAAACCAAACATATTGATGTGCGCTTTCACTTCTTGCGGGATCAATATGAGAAAGGTGTCATTGACCTTGTTCATGTTGATACCCATCATCAGTTGGCTGACATTTTCACCAAACCCCTAGATCAGTCTACTTTTGAGCGTTTACGAGGGGATTTGGGTGTTGTGTATCCTTTCTAGGATATTTTGCGTCAGTTTTTCCTTCTTCTTTACTCTTTTCTTGAGTCTTTATGTGTGTGTTCATATCTTGCATATTCACATATCACACCTTTGAGCTTGCTTCTGTTATATGATTGAACTGCTTTACTTATTCTAGCTGGTACATGCTTTTGATTACTTGTCGATGATCATGCTTTGGTTCAGTTCACTTGTTATGTCTGATATCTGTCATATGCATGGCTTTTATGCTTTAAAAAATGAAAAATGATCACCATTGTTTCTGGTAGCTAGCATGTGTAAGCTGAATGTTCTTGCTAGCTGTTACATACCTTATAGCTAGTTTCTGACTTAGATGCAAAATATGCAACTTGGACATCTGTATGCTTTAAACATGGAAATGTGCTATAAAAATGATGAAAAATCGAGTACAATGAAAATTCCATGCCTTTTTGTACATAACTTGAAAAGATCTAGGTGGGTTTGCTTTGGCGCATTACATTTGTTCTGGACTGCATACCATAGCACTTTGGTATGAACTAGGACAGTGTAGTGTATGCCAAGACCAATGTCTTAAGCTTCTGATGGTCCAGTTCTGGCCTAGGCTTGACTTGGTCGGTCAGCATAAGGTTTGACATGCAAATAACCCCTGGCAAAAATGAAAAAGCAAAAGGAAAAAGCTTGAACATTTAAAAGATAACAAGTTTGCTGAAGCACTTTGTTTTGAACAATGCTTATCTTGGTAGATATCAGTTAGCTTCTGCATCTCATGTTTTACCCTGCTTGCTTACTGGAAAATGTGGTGATGCCTTTTGTTTGCAAAAACTGAAAAATGCGTGCTAATGACTTTCTTTTGATATCATCTCTTGCACTGATCATGTCATGTGTCTTAGACAGTATGTCGTGTGCTATACTTGTTAGATGTTGTAATTGCAGTCAATCATATTTGAGAAGCATGCTTTCTACACTCCTTATGCACTCCAGTTAACTTCACTGCATATTTTGAGGGGGAGTTGCATTTCAGGGGGAGTCTGTGTCTCTTTTGAGTGCTTGATGAGTTCACTTGTCAACAAGGGGGAGAAAATTTGGGATCAGAGTTTAAGGGGGAGTTCTTACTCTGTTGATATCCTTGTTATTCTGAAATCGCACTCATTTTGAGCTTTTACGTTTTGGTTAACCATAATGACCGTTTCTTGCTTCTGTTTGGCTTTTGGTCATTAGGGTTAAACTTTTACCTTATTTTTCTTCTTCTTTGTTCTCTTGTATTTTGTTTTCGTGTTTCCACATTTGTTCGCAAGTGTTGTAGAGCCGAGAAAAGAGGAGTGTTGACAATGCACTCATCAAGGGGGAGATTGAGGAGCCATGCTGAATAGCGTGGGCCTCATGGCTCCAGAAGTGATGAGTCATTGTCAACGATAGTCAAAGAGGACTGAAGAAGAGAAGAGATCTGCTGTTTCATGGGCCGCGTGTGACTCGGGTACACGGGCAGCGAGCGACTGTCGGGCAGAGGAGGCTGCGAAGTCGGGCTAGCCCAATCCGGGTGCATGGGCCAGAAGCAGTAGAAGACCCGCTGGGCTGTTGACCAGGACTGACTCAGGTACACGGGCGGTGAGCGATTACCGGGCTGAGAGAGCTGCGGAGTCGGGCCGGCCCAATCCAGGTACCTGGTGCAAAGCCGGTGGAGGCTTTGTCAGTTTCGGCGTAAAACTGACAACCATTGGATCTGTATCCGACTGTCTAGAAGAGAAGCTGTAGTCGCTACGAAAACTTAGCTTCCGGATAAGTCATCTGTTACTCTAGGCCCACAGTCAGTCAGTCGTGTCTGTAAAAATTCCTAAGGGCAGTAGAGTCTTTTCCTTTATTTTTGAGTCTGTAAAAACCCTAAGGGGCTGGTAGAATATTCCTAGTGTTGGGCTGCCTATAAATAGGACCCCAATCCCTAGGGTTTGGACTACCCCTTTGTGCTGAAATCAAATCCACTCTATTGGGTCACTTTTCGTCTCTTGCTTTGTCTCTCTCCTCTTTACTCCTGTTTGCGCCGCCAGGAAGATTTACTCTTGTTGTTGTTCTGCATTTATTGTTCAGTGAAGTTTCTAGTCACAAACCGTGTGCAGCAACATCTGAGTTTTTATTTGCTTCATTTCTCTTACACAGCAACTGTTTCCTTTGATTTTGAGGCTTCGGAAGCTTCTCTGTTGCTTGTGTTCTTCGTGAGTAGTAGTACTAGTTCTTGCTGTTGCAAGTAGTACTACTACTGTTGCTACAGCTCATTGTGGCAGCTTTTCACCTTCTCTGCACTGCTTTTTGATCGAAGCTGACAGGTTCCAGAACCTTTTCTGGCTGTTTCTGGCGAAGCTACCTTCTCTGTTCGAAGCCCCCTCAGCTCCGTGAGGCAGGCTTCGATCTAACATCTTCAAAGCCTTCGCTCAAACTGCGAACTTCGGTTTTTGTGTCTGAGTTGCTAGCTTCGATGTTCTTTCAGAATGGACAGCATCGCATACTTCGAACAAACATACTCCGAATCTAGCTGTTCGAAGAGCACACTTCAATAGGCTTCGAAGTTGGGTTCGAAGCTTGTCTTTTCTGATAGACTTCGTTTTGATTTCCTTGTGGCGTGTCAACCTTCGGTTCTCCTTCCGAAGCTTTCCCTGTTCGAAGATAGAGTGTAGGCTTCGGACTTGATTTTCTGTCGTGTGACAGACTTCGCTTCCTTGTTCGAAGGTTGTCCTTTTGTGTGTTGTGTTCGAAGCTTTCTGTTTGAAGGTTTTGCTTCGAAGCTTTCGGTTCAAAGTTGTGTTCGAAGTTTTGTCTTCGAAGTGCACCCTTCGAAGCAGGCTCCGACTCTGTCACTTTGCTCCGAAGCTCTTGGTTCGAAGCTGTGTTCGAAGCCTTGACTTCGAAGTACATACTTCGAACCAGGCTCCGGCATTGTCATACTTCGCTCTGAAGTACACTTCGCAACTTACCACTTCGAACTAGGCTAGACCGTGACATCTTCGGCATCTCGAACAGGCTCCGTCACCAACCTCCGAAGCAGACCTCGACGTGCGAAGGGGGCTTCGCCAAGTTCCGAACTGGAGACAAATTTGGACAGTAACTTCTCTTTTCATCTCATACATTCTTAGATCATTTCATAGAGAAGTTTAGGCCTGTTACACCTTGTTCATCTGCCTAGCTGCACTATTTTAGTATTACACTGTTTATCATCAGTTGCTTCTAGGTTAGAAACCTTTAGACTTAGGCCTTCTGTTTATTTTCTGCTGCGTAGTCTTTTGAGGTGCGTTGGGTATTGGGAACAGGCCATTGATTCGAAAGAATTTTTTAAGGCGCCCATTCACCCCCCCTCTGGTCGCTACTTTCGGTCCTACAAGAGGATAGAGCCCATGATCACACCGTCCTCTAAGCAGAAGTTTCTTCGTTTCCTGGTCCTTAATCAAAAAGAAGTTAGGATGAAATTCTATAAAAGCTAAATTGTCTGATGTGAGGCGATGAACAGAGACAAGATTTGTATTGGCTTTAGGAACATAAATAATATTTTTTAGATGAAGATCACGACTAGGGGTTGTAACAATAGAATGACCAATACGACTTATTTCCATACCTGCCCCACTTGCCGTGTGAATCTGGTCATGCCCCTTGTACCTGTCATGAACTGACAATTTCTCCAGATTGCTAGTAATATTGTCTGTGGCACCGGAGTCCATGTACCAGTTGGTGTCTACTCCATAGAATGTAGTTGCACCTGCATATTTTTCATCTGGTACAAACTCTTCATCAAATCTGTGCCAACAAGTATCAGTCGCATGGCCCCTTTTTTTGCAAACCTGACACTTGGGCCTGTTGTCTTGCCCACGTGTGTTGTTGGTACTGTTAGGGGTGCTAGGTTGTTGGCGAGGCATCCCGCTGAAGCGCCCCCGGCCACGACCAGGGGACCCGCCGCGCGGGCGTCCTCCACCACCGCAACCACGCGATGTGCCGCGCCATCTGCTAGCCGAATTGACGGAGGAGCGCCCATCCGGTTGAAGCATGTCCATTCGCTGCTCGAAGGCGAGCAGTTGGGAGTACGCCTCTCTCACGGTGAGAGGTTCGGTCCTGGCGGTGAGAGACGTGACAATCGGATTGTAGTCGTAGTCGAGCCCGGCGAGGATGTAGGAGACCAGTTCGTCGTCGTCGATGATCTTCCTAGTAGATGTGATCTCATCAGTGAGAGACCGCATCTTGCCGACATATTCGGCCATGGAGAGGTTGCCCTTCTTCATCGTGGCGAGCGTAATTCTGGTGTTGACGGCGCGTGCTCGAGTCATCGAGGAGAACATCCCCTCGACAGCTCTCCATGTTTCAGCAGCATTCTTGCACGCAGTTAGTTGAGACTGAATAGAATTTGACATATTTGAAATTAAATACCCTAAGACCTGTTGGTCCGTAGCAACCCACTCTTCATAGGCGGGATTGGAGACCTCCAAAACATCGCCATCTTTTGTCTCCTTGATCATGGTTGTGGGGGCCTTGGCTGCACTTGTGAGAAAGCTCTCCAGGCGCGCGCCCCTCACAGCTGCAAGAACTTGCATGCGCCAGAGCGCGAAGTTGGTCTTCATCAGCTTCTCGGAGACTCCTTGGCCAGCCAGAGGATTGATGGTGATGGTGGAATAGGATGTTGACATGGCTCTGATACCATGAAAGGTGATCAGAGGGCTTGAAGCATGCACTTTACCTCATGCAGCCTGCGTGTTTATATAGGTCAGGAATAGCCCCTGACATGGCTTACACAAAATGGAAGTTGCATGCATGCAAGGAAAGACGATCAATCATCACATGCATGGTAAGCAACGATGGTGCCTTCCAGGTTATTGCCGTGATTACAAAGATTCCTATCTTAGATTAATCTAACTATGGCAACAACCTGAAGCCCATCAAACACTTTACAAGTATAACGGATTTTGTCTAACAGGCGTTACTATGTTACATGCTAATATAAATGCCATGGAACATTAAAGTTTGCGTTATTGTACAATATTCATTCCATCTAAAAATCTTCTACCTAAAAAAACATTGCACCAGACATCTTCAAGCTCGGCAAGAAAAAACAGCTCACAGTCAAGCAAGCCCTTCAGAATCATGCTTGTGTTGGATGGGGCAAATCAGAAACATAAACTCACCTAAAAACCTCAGGCAATACATCCAAGTGGCGCTGCTCACTGCAAACACTGCACTTAGCAACGCAACCGATGACATTTCTTGGCGCTGGAAGTCAGATGGAAAATACAGTTCCAATTCCAAATCAGCCTTTAAGACCCAGTTCGTTGGCTCTAGCATGCCAACTATCACTCAAAATCTATGGTGTGCACACACACGGAAGAGAAATGTAATTTCTTTGCCTGGACCTGACGAACAACAAAATCCTTACAGCTGACAACTTGTTAAAAAGAGGCAGCAATTGTAGCATAATCTGCAAGCTTTGCTTCAGAGCATTCGAATGTCCTTAAGGGCTGGTTTAGAGCACATAATCCCAGCTCATTCCCTGAGAATGGGCCGAGATTCTGCACTCCCAAACATGCTCTAAAAAGAAAAATATTCTACCGGGGAGGGCCCTAAACCCACTTTCATGAGACCCTCTCCCAGATCACTTCCACTAAGGAAGAGATTCAACAGACTACATAAGTGGAGCAGGTGGGGAATGAACCAGAGATGAGGGATCAGTGGCTAGGGCGCGCGGATAGGAGCGGCGTGGCCAGAACGCAGCAAATTGTGGTGGTGACGGGGTGGAGCAGCACGGCAGAGGCAGCGCGAGGGTGCGATGGTAGCGGAGGCTCCTGTTGCATACTCCTGCATATGATCAGAATAATTTCTCTATGTTTTGCTTTCCGTTGTTTTAGCTGAATAAGAGACTAAGTCCTAGCTTAGCTGTAGTTGATCATGCTCACGTTAGTTGGCTGAGCAGAATTGTAGAGCTCTTGTTGTTGCGGAGCGCGTCATGCGGGCATGCTGAGCATGATGGCCTAGCATGCCAGCCTAGTTTGTTTTAGTTCCTTTAATATGCGAATGAATGCACTGGAAAATGTTGTTGGCTCTTCGCAGCACAATTGCTTGTGTGTTCTCCTGCTTTCACTCTTTTACAACACTTGGTATCAGAGCATTACCTAGAGGATGTCGCGTCGCTCCGGTACGCCACCCACGGCTCGTTTCGGCGGCTCTCCCTCGGGCAGACGTGATCAGCGCCCCTTCTCATTGTCGCCACCACCTCGCAGGCCACGCCAGCCCTTCCACGAGCGCGTGGTCGAGAAGTCATCGTCCAACATCATGTATCCCACCCTCACCCGCTCGAATTACATGGAGTGGTCGTTGGTGATGAAGGTGAACCTACAGGCAGCTGGCCTGTGGGACGTCATCGACTCCGGCGAGGGCGACTACCGAGATGACCAGAGTGCTCTCGCAGCCATACTTCGCGTTGTGCCGCAGGAGATGCAGGCGAGACTTTCTGTCAAGGGTTCGGCACAGGAGGCTTGGGAGGCAATACGCAACATTCGGCTCGGTGCAGATCGAGTCAAGGAGGCTAACGCTGAACGCCTTTGCCAGGATTTCGTCGAACTCTCCTTCAAGTCCGATGAAACAGTTGAGGAGTTTTCTCTTCGATTGACTACGGTGGCCAGCCAACTGCGTGCACATGGTGATTCAATCACTGACAAAGAGGTAGTCAAGAAGCTGCTTCATGTCGTCCCCTACAACCTCGAGCAGGTGGCGATCTCCATGGAGACAATGCTGAACCTTGATACAGTGTCGATGGAAGAAGCTGTTAGACATCTCCGCGCTATTGAACAGAGGAAGAAGAAGTCTCCTACAAAGGAGACTGGGGGCCGCTTTCTTCTCACTGAGGAGGAGTGGCTAGCTCGGGTGAAGTCCTGGGATGGATCGGGCTCCAACTCTGGTGCTCGAGGCAATGGAGGTAACTCTGGGAGTAAGGCCGCCGGCAAGTCCACGGGCGGGAAGACAAGTGTAGGAGAAGCAAAGAAGAGTTCGGCTAGGCATGACGACATCTGTGGCTACTGTGGCAAAAAGGGCCACCGGGCCCAAGAATGCTGCAAGAAGAGAAGAGATCAGGAGGCCCAAGCTCACGTGACTAAGGGAGAAGAAGATGAGGAGCAAAATCTGCTCATGGCGCATACTGTTACCCCCAATAGTGAACCCTCAGCATCCTCTACGCCACGCAGCAATCTGGAGATTGTCGAGCAACACGTCTTCGCCAACCTTGAGTCACCGGAAGATGGTGAAGATGAGCGCTGGGTCCTGGACATGGGTGCTACAAATCACATGACCATAATCAAGAGTTTCTTCACCGAGCTGGACACTGCAATCTCCGGCCAAGTGAAGTTTGGAGATGGCTCGGCCACCCAGATTGAGGGTCGTGGAAACATCTTGCTTCTCTGTAAGAATGGTGAGCATCGCACTCTCACTGGGGTTTTCTACATTCCACGCCTGAAGACAAGTATTCTCAGTCTAGGATAGCTAGATGAAAATGGGTGTCGAATGTCCATCTATGGGCATGTGCTGAGGATTCTCGATCAGAATGGTCGACCCCTCGCCAAGGTCACTCGCTCGTCCTCACGCCTCTATTACCTAAAGTTGTGTGTGGGACAGCCCGCCTGCCTCTCAGCGCGGTCGACAAAAGAGGCATGGAGGTGGCACGCTCGATTCGGACACCTGAACTTTGGTTCTTTGCGGAAGTTGGCAATAACACAGATGGTGCATGGCCTTCCTCTGCTGGACCAGGTGGATTAGGTGTGTGATGGCTGTATGATTGGGAAGCAGAAGTGTGCCTCATTTTCAAAGCAAGCAAAGTGCCGTGCTGAGACACTCCTGGAGCTCGTCCATGGTGACTTGTGTGGTCCAGTGACACCTCCAACACCCCACGGCAAGAGGTACTTTATGCTACTGGTTGATGACATGTCTCGCTTTATGTGGCTACGTCTCCTGTCAAGCAAGGATGAAGCTCCAACAGAGATCAAGAAATTCCAAGCTATGGTCGAAGTGGAGTCGGGGAAGAAACTCAAAATTCTCAGAACAGATCGTGGGGGGAGTTCACTTCTGTGGAGTTCGGTGAATATTGCGCCGAACATGGTGTTCAGCGACATCTTACTGCCCCATATTCGCCCCAGCAGAATGGGGTTGTGGAGAGGTGAAACCAGAGTATAGTCAACATGGGTCGCTGCATGCTGAAGACAAAAAAGTTGCCGGGGTATTTTTGGGGCGAAGCAGTCGCAACAACAGTACACATACTCAATCGTTCTCCAACTCGTGTTGTGGCAGGAAAGACTCCCTATGAAGCATGGCATGGAAGAGCTCCAGTAGTGCACTACTTCCGCACATTCGGCTGTATAGCCCATGTAAAGGAAACACGCCCTAGACTCAAGAAGCTTGATGATCGAAGTGTGAAGACAATCTTCGTGGGGTATGAACCAGGGAGAAAGGCCTTCCGCTGTTACAACCCCATCACCAAGCGTGTTCTGATCTCCCGCGACATCATCTTCGACGAGGCGGCAAGGTGGCGCTAGAGCTGGGACTTGGGCCGTGCTTTGCATGGGCCGGCCCAAAGCACGTAGGCCCGGCCCATGCAAAGCACGGCCCGGTACTGCCCATAGATGGGCCGGGCCGACACGGCCCGTACAAGGGCCGGACTTGGGCCTAGAGGTTAGGCCCGGTGGGCGGCCCGGGTACGGCCCTTAAAGTGGGCCGTGCTTGGGCCGGCCCGGCCCAAAAAAAGCCCATGGGTAAATAATTCATATGTACAAGGAGGAGACATGTTATTAAAAATTAAAAAAGTCTGCAAATTACTATTTGAATATGCCTTGCTCTATATCATGTGTAAGACAAATCAAAATTTGAGTCATTCATATATAGGACAAATCAAAATGTAAATATATATGCTAAAGAGCAAAGAAAGTAGTATTAATGAACTAGTATCATGTGTAAATTATTAATAAAATTCATTTTCCCCTATTTTTTGAGTTGTTCTATTATTTTATGTGAACTAGAATTTTCATTATTCAAAGATAAATTAAACAAATATTTTCATAACCCTGGTAAGAGACCATCTAACAATGTTACAAAGTTAGGGCCGTTTTTGGGCCGGCCCGGCCCATCCAGGCCCGTCGGACTTTGGGCCGTGCCTGGGCTTGGCAAACACAGGTTCGGGCCAGCCCGGCCCGACCCTTAATTTTTTCGGGCCGAAAAGGCCCGGCCCATTTCAGGTCCTGGCCCCAAGGTTACGTACAACGCGTCGACATCGACTTTGATGAAGTATTCGCCCCTATTGCACGTCTGGAGTCGGTGAGGATGCTGGTTGCGTTAGCAGCCAATGAGAGCTGGACGGTTCATCATATGGACGTCAAAAGCGCGTTCTTGAATGGAACACTCAAGGAGGAGGTGTATGTTCATCAACCCCCTAGATTTGTTGTTGCGGGCAAGGAAGACAGAGTACTTCATCTGCGCAAAGCCTTGTATGGGCTAAGGCAGGCACCCAGGGCCTGGAATCCCAAGCTTGACGCCGCTCTAGTCACGCTTGGTTTCCAGAGGAGCAGGTCACAACATGGTGTCTACATAAGGAGCAGTGAAGGCGGAAGACGGGTGATTGTTGGGGTCTACGTCGACGATCTCATCATCACAGGTATGAATGAAGGTGTGATTATGGAGTTCAAAGCTGAGATGAAGGAATGATTTTAGATGAGTGATCTTGGACTTTTATCATACTATCTCAGCATTGAAGTGCAGCAAACACCAAGTGGCATATTCCTTTGTCAAACAGCTTATGCTAGTAAGATATTGGGTCATTGTGGACTGACCTCATGTAGTCCGAGTGCCTCTCCAATGGAACACAGGCTGAAGTTGAGCAAAGAGGGAGCAGGTGAACCTGTCAATGCTACTGAGTACCGGAGCATAATTGGAGCACTCCGTTACCTCGTGCACACTCGACCGAACCTTGCTTTTTCGGTTGGGTACTTGAGTCGTTTCATGGAAGCTCCACGTACTGACCACCTTGATGTTGTAAAACGTGTGCTGAGGTATGTGGCAGGGACTCGGAAATATGGCATCCACTATTCGACAAGCAAGGAAGGAGGTCTGAAGCTTGTTGGCTATAGTGATGCAGACATGGCAGGAGACGTCGACACCAGAAGAAGTACCAGTGGACTCATCTTCTTTCCTAGTGAAAATCCCATCACTTGGTAGTCATCTAAATAGCGAGTGGTAGCTCTATCCTCATGCGAGGTTGAGTATATTGTAGCTGCCGGAGCCGCATGCCAAGGTGTCTGGCTTGCTAGACTTTTATCTGATATGTTGGGCACAAAGTCTAGAGCACCGGAGTTGAGGGTAGACAATCAGTCGGCAATCGCACTTAGCAAGAACCTAGTTTACCACGATCGAAGTAAGCATATCGATGTGCGATACCATTACCTTCGTGAGTGTGTTGAAGATGGGTTAATCAACATCAACTACACAACAACTGAAGAGCAGCTGGCAGATCTATTAACGAAGTCTCTTGGACGTGTTCGTTTCATGGAGCTACACAATCAGATTGGAGTGAAGGTTGTGCAAGATCGTATTTAGGATTAAGGGGGAGAATTGTTGCATACTCCTGCATACGATCAGAATAATTTCTATGTGGTTTGCTTTCCATTGTTTTAGCTGAATAATAGACTAAGTCCTAGCTTAGCTGTAGTTGATCATGCTCACGTTAGTTGGCTGAGCGGAATTGTAGAGCTCTCGCTGTTGCGGAGCGCGTCGTGCGGGCATGCTGAGCGTGATGGCCTGGCATGACGGCCTAGTTTGTTTTAGTTCCTTTAATATGTGAATGAATGCACTGGAAAATGTTGCTGGCTCTTCACAGCACAATTGCTTGTGTGTTCTCCTGCTTTCACTCTTTTACAACACCTCCAGCGTGGTCGGAGCATGGCGCATTGCCCAAACTGCCCCGACACCGTCGCCACACCTCCACTGCGTCGCGCCGCCGCACGCTTCATCCCAATATTGTCATCACTGTCTCCACTATGCTCTGCCGCGACACACCACCGCCCACTCCACGGCCACCCACGACCACTGTGCCACCGCCCACCATTGCGGCATCCCTCTGGCCGTGTCGTCACACTCCGACGCATCGCATCGTTGCCCGCATCGCGATTAATCTCCCGCCTTAGCTTCATATCTGTTGGATCTCCTCTCCGTCCAAGTGGCAGTGATCTAGGAGAGGGTTTCACATGAGTGGGTTTAGGCCCTCCCCGTATAATTTTTTTCCGATTCAGTGATATAACATGGTCACCCCCTCTTCTGCCTTCAAACGGAAGCCTGCCCCTTTGGTGGCGGGAAACAGCACAGTGTCTCCCGTGACCGGATCACAAAACCTTCAATGCTTCAATGGCTTGCTAATTTATTCCAGGCACGCGTGAAAAGAATGAAATAACATGATTTTTCGTTCCTCCTTCAACTTGTTTTCAATGGTGGAAGATTTAATTATCTTCAATTTCAAAACCTTCAAATTCGCAAGGGGTTTAGAGCATCTAACTCCTAAATTTTAATCCCTAAATCACATATAGGGATCATCTTAAACTTTATCTCTTCCTAAAAATTAATCAATCTACAACAGTTTCTCTACAATCTCAATCCCTATTTTTTAAATCTTACAAATATGGTCTATAATAAGTAATAATTTTGTGTACAACTATAATGCATTTAAATATGTGTATCATCCAACTTATAACAACACATACGGGGGAAAATAATGCACATGCAAGAAAAAATATGTACAAATGAAAATAGAGATTTGTTAAACTAATCTTATATTTGAGAGAGATGAATGGTGATTTAAGGAATGGATTAGGAAAGGGACTCGTTTAAGGGAACTTTTGGAGCTTCATTTTTCACAAAAATACCTAAATTCAAATTTAAGTAGCCATATGAGTAATTTCTTGGAGATGCTCTCTCTTCCTTTCTCTGTATCTCTCCTTCCTCCCCCATGATGTAAACCTACATTTCATGGGGCTCTGCCTACACCTTTTCTTAACGAATTGCAGCAAGATCCCCTCGCTTATATTAAAAAACTACATTTTTCTAGAAAGATTATGTGTAATTATAGTTTACAATTACATGTACGTAAGTTTTAAATGAACAGTAATATAAAAGTAATATAGTCTCGATGAAAAAAGTAATAAGTAGGAGATTTTTGAATAGGGGAGTAACTATGTTAAGTTTGATCAAGTTTATTAAAAAAGCCATAAGTTTGATATCAAATAAGCCTAGTTAGATTAATTATGAAATGTGTTTTTATAGTTTTTGTTTAATATGATACTTTTTGCTGTAAATTTTATTAAATTTATTTATTTATTCCTTACTAGAGATTAAAAAAGTAGCTTATTTTTAGAATAGCAAAAGGAAGATGATCCATCGCACATAGGCCACACAAATGAAGCCCAGATTTAGTTCACATTAAAAGCCCATTATATCATGCCTTAAATAGCCCGTTTAAACTAGGCTCGTAGACGAACTTTTTCCTTGGCCCATGTAACTTGTAGGAAATAGACCTCACCTGAACGGTTAGGATTTCGTGGATATTTGTGATTTTGGCCGTCAGATTTTAACTCCTTTGTTCGGAGAATCAGTTACGCAGGGGATGGCGATTAAACGCCTTTCCGGGCGAATCTAGCAGCGCAGCCAGCACCCCCCACCCATTTTGACTCCGAGACTCCCCTCCCCGGCTGGCGCAACCGCCCACCGGATCCCCAAATTTCCCCGGCGGCGATGGCGGCCAGCCTGTGGCGCGCGGTGATGGGCACGGGCGGTGGCTACGGGGGCGGCGGCGACCCGGCGGAGGGTTGCGTGGAGTTCTGGCACGGGGCGGAGCGCACCGGGTGGCTCAACAAGCAGGGGGAGTACATCAAGACGTGGCGGCGGCGGTGGTTCGTGCTGAAGCAGGGGCGGTTGTTCTGGTTCAAGGACGACGCCGTGACGCGCGCGTCGGTGCCCCGCGGCGTCATCCCCGTCGACACCTGCCTCACCGTCAAGGGCGCCGAGGACGTGCTCCACCGCCAGTTCGCGTTCGAGCTCTCCACCCCTACCGAGACCATGTACTTCATCGCCGACTCCGAGAAGGAGAAGGAGGAGTGGATCAACTCCATCGGCCGATCCATCGTCCAGCACTCCCGCTCCGTCACCGACGCCGAGGTCATCGACTACGACAGCCGCCCCCAGCCCCCGCCGCAGCCCAAGACGAGCGAAGCGACTGAGCCATCTGCATAAGATCGGTGATATCTGTAACTCAAAGACTTGATATGCCGATCTATCGCATGATTGTATCTACAACTGTGAATTTCTGTTTTTTGTTTTTGTTTTTCTCTCTATCTCTTGGTTAGATGTATATTATCAACTGCTACCGAGAATAAGTTTCAAGGTTTTGCCATAGCTAGTCCTTTGAAACTATGAATTTGTTACAACAGCGTAATTTGTTTGTTGTCTACTTCTTTCATCATCTTGTATGATGTTATTGCTCAGATCTCTGACTACACGGCAAACTCTTAATTTTCTTTACAAGTGATTTTTGTTTTTATAACAAGTGAGAGGCGGCTCTGGTCTGGTGTAATCCTCTTCAGTACAATACTGAAGGTATGTATATTCAGAAGATGTTTATCTGTGATCTTATCGTTGTCATCTGGAGTGGAGATTTGTAATGTATACAAATACAACACAGCACGGAGCACCACCTAAATGCCAACATGTGATTCTTGTATGTTTGTACTGATGAAAATTCTCTATCTTTAAAGCATTTCTCTGATACCATGTTATAGAAGTTTATATTACTTTCAATTATCATAGTCATGTGTCATTCTTGGAAGCTGATATTAAGTTCAAAGCAGTATGTTTAGTTACACACTGAGATTTTAGCATTGGCTTGTTTGCACCTTGTTATACGATTGAAATTAGTCTACCTAACCTCTTCGTGTATTGTTGGTTGATTACTTAACCCCTCATCTAATAAATCATGTGTTTAACCCCCTAACTCTCTAAATACCATTTATTAAACCCTTAAGATGGTTTTGCAAAGTGGTTTTGATCTAGGCGTACCACATTGGACGAGATTGTTTTTTTCTTGTTCTTCCTTGTCTCTTTGTTCTCATCTCTTTGATGCTAACATCACTGTTGAATCCTTCCATCTTTCGGAAGAAGTAGAAGAAAAAAATTATGTTGGTTGGTGTCTAATGGTGTTGCTCATGTTGTTATTTTTGGTAAATTTAGCACTGGATCTGAAAAGAAGATTGCTATTGATTAGTTTTTCTTGTACTATATGCTTGGAATAATTTCTGCCTTATCCTGCTATTACTTGTTTTTAGACAACTTATGAAGCTCCGGTTTTCTCTTTTCTTTGTTCTTTAACACAACCTGACCGGTTTTCTCTTTTCTTTGTTCTTTAACACAACATGACTAGGGAAAAACCACAACTACAAAGGGTGAAGATTCGCCTTCAACTCAGGTTGTAATCGGTTGGTCTATTCTCTATTATTATCTCGTCGTTTGTCTAGATAAAGAGAAAGAGGGAGGGAGGAGACGCCGTGAAATCTAGAGGGCGTGGTTGTTAGTTTTTTATGCATGCATGTGTAACCACCATGACAATTTTATCGAACGTAGTGCGCCAGCAAGGAAAAATACTTTACAAAACCACATTAGGGGTTAAGTAAATAGTATTTAAAAGATTAGGGAGTTAAACACATAGTTTATTAGGTCAGGTGGTTAAATAATCTATCACCAATGGGGTCATGTAGACTTATTTCTTATATTATTTGAGATCTGTAGCTCAGTTTCGTGCGGACCTCTTTATTATTTGTTTGTCATGATTATACCTGTAATTTTAAGTCTTCGAAATGGGTTACACAACCTGTGGCATGTCACCTTCATTTTGACACTATTCTAGACTTCTAGTCCAAACTCCAATCTACTTTTAGTACATATTCAGGACCTTGATGTGCCTTGCTTTTGATTGTCTTTTTTTTTTCTCTAACAAGTAAGCATTTTCGTCATGTTTTTAATGTGTTGAAACCTCAAAATCTTCTGTTCATAATATGATTGTTGAAGGCAGGGAGAAAATTTTCTGTTTTGCTATTCCTAATGGATATAGTTTTCATAGACCTCATGCTGACAAATGTTCATTGACATAATGACATGCTTTCTCGTTGTGATATTCAAAGTGGAAGTACCATGCATAGTACATGCAGTTCTTTGGAAATCTGCTGGCTGTTTATCTTGAACAAGGTTCTACTTTAGACTTTAGAGAGGTTGACTTAAACTAATTGATATGGTCTCCCAAAACTGAATTACAATCATCCTTCGTATTGCTAGCAGTGGAATATTGGGTGGTTCAAATCAGGCTCTTCATGTGCTTTGAAATTTGAGTGTTATACAACAAAAAATACACGCGGTGGGCTGTAACATTGATTGGTATAATTTTTTATATAATTAGTTAAAATTAGATTAGTTTGATTTATAAAAAAGGATAAATGATTTATGATACGGAACGGTCGCACAGTGACATGCATATATCATACGGAGTAAAATACATGTTTGGGATGATGATTTTTATTTCAATGTTTTGGGTGGCATTTTTTTAGAGTTAGGGCTTTTGAAGTAGCAGGTATCCAGTTTTTCTTATATATAATTGGACATTAGATTTTTTGGGCAGTGAATTGGGATGATCTACTTGTAAGTTGTAATCCTTCCTTGCAAACTTCTCCTTTCGTCTTCTTTTCTTGAAATTGGAAATGGTCTCGTCTGGAAGCTGAACAACTCCTATAATAGAAGCTTCCAATCGAATTTTTACTGTAAATTAAAGTATTCAACCTTTGCTTCGCCCGTGCTGACTGAAATGAAACTCGTAATGGTGTTTTCTTAGAATTGAAATAATTATACTTAACGAATTAAGTGTTTTAGGAAAAAACTTTACATAATAATAATAAATTAGTCAAAAGAACCGAGTATCTAAATCAATCTTCAAGCATAATATAAAATATTTTTGTGAATTATAACATTTTCCCTTAAATGAGTTTAATGGAGTTTTTCGTCTTATTGTTTTTAACAAGGCAATTTGCACAAGAAACACATAATTTACTATTTTCTCTATTTTTTCTATTAGTTTTTTAGGAGTTTTGATAAGACATATGCACGTTAAGGAAACTCTATTTCTTATATTTGGAATCTTATGACAGAAATAAAAAATAAAAATAAAATAAATATAAGTATACACGTCCCAATCTCGCTTTTCTTTTGAAGAGTATTATTTTGAGTGGCAATGAGGCGGGTCCTGTTGAGATTAGCTAATACCTGGACCCATATGCCCTCGTGGATTAAAATATCAATCTGAACTTAGATTTGATTTGCAAACCATGCGATAAGATGATAGGATTGGTCTATATCTAGCATAGATGGCGAGGACAATTAGGGTAATGGGGTTGTTGTGGTGGCTAGAGATGGCTAGGACAATAGGGTAGGTGGAGCAAGTGGGCTAGAGATGAGTGTGGTTGAGATGACTAGCGCTTGCGACGGAGGTAGTAGAGTGAGGGTGGGGTAGCAATGTCGATACTATTACTAGATAACCTATCACTATAACATGAAGAAAGAAGAAGAAAAAGTCACGTCCAGAGTCACTCACATGTAGAGATAGGTAGAGAAAACTAAAAAACTTACAGATTCACGTGTTAAATAACAAACACGCACTCGGTTTTGTTTTGGTGTGAAGTTATGATTCGATGGAATTATGACTATAAAATCTAATATATTACTAGCTAATTTTTTAAATTAAATAATATTATTTTTTATTTGCTAGTTGTCTATTAAATAGAAAAAATATTTTTTTTATTTTTTTATTTTACTAAGAGTTCCACCTATAATACCATAGGTTGTAATATTTTTCTAAGAAATAAATTTCCTTACGTGCTAATACTATTCCTAAATCACTTTACATTATCTTACGGACTCGTTCGTGGTTCTCTGAACCTGCGTCACCCTTCCAGTTCTCTACCCTAGCCAGATCCGGGGACCCAACCGACTCCCCCGATCGCACCACCGAGCCCAAACCGTTCCGCCGGGGCGCCGACGGAACACCCCGCCGGCCGATGGCCGACGGAGCCAGCAGCAGCGCCGGCGGCGGCGGAGAGTCGGCGGTGATCGACTACGGACGGCGGCGCACGAACTGCGGCTACTGCCGATCCGTCGGCCCCACGAGCATCTCACACGGTACGATCCCTGAAATCCCTTTGGGTGAAAGAAAAAAAAACTACTCGATCGAGTTCTGTCTCTTGCGAAGGTTGTTTGCAGGTTATGCTATCTCCAGTCCATACGTATGATGCCTAGATGACCCCGAAATGTTGGAATTTGAGGTGTAAATATTGTTGTCAGCGAAATTGCATATTGCCAATTATTTACTAGCAAGTGAATTTTTTAATCAACGACATGGATGGACCTTGACGAGGACAGGCTGGGGATCGGTTGATCCGCCGTGGTGGTTGCTTTTTGGCGCATGTAGTTTGGTCTCTTTTGTTGGGAGTTAGTCTGATATAAACATGGTCTGTTTGAAGAATGGTTTCTGGTTTAGAGATGTAAACTCTGTGTGTGTTCTCACATATGTGTGTTCCTGATGTGGGTGGACGAGAAAACTCTATGGTTTTAATCTGTAGTTTGCTTGCATTTCTCTAATGGAAATGGGAGAGGCCTTGTGCCTGCTCTGTCTTTCAAAAACATAGTTTCGGTTGTGGAGAATTGTCGTTATCTCAATTTATGTAGCCCTTGGCTACCAAGTTACAGGGTGTCCAGGTAGCCTATCAATGCCGATATTTACCTTGTTTACTCAATGATACCCTACGTTACCTAGATACATGGATATGAATATGGATACATGATCAGTGTTCTAAAAGGCGGTGCTAGGCGCCGCCTAGGCAGCCATTAGGCACTGGGCGCCTGCTTGCCGCTGCGATTTGCCTCCAGGTGGCGAGCTAGGCTGCCCAGGCGCCTAGGCAACGCTCGGTGGCCTGGCGCGACAGCGAGGAGGGTGCTGGTGGCAGAAACAAAGCCCGATGGTGCGGTGGGAGGCAAAGCCGTCGCCATCTCTGCCGGTGGCAGTGCTGCCGGTGGCAGTGCTGCCGGAGGAAAGCCAGGCGGTGTGGACAGGCACAGCCGGAGGGGAATGCCAGGGGGAGGCATGACCAGAGGGGAAGAGAGGGTAAGGCACGGTCGGAGGGGAAGAGAGGGGAGGTGAAGAGACATGGCCTGGACTCCACGTTGAAGTTTGAACGCCTCTGGAGAAGAAGAAAAGGCTTGCTGCCACTGTTCGGGTGGGGATGCCTGGGAACTAGCAATGCTACCTAGTAACCAGCATCAAGACACTTCGGGTGGGATGACTTCAGGTGGGATGGAGCAGGCCTTGGAAAACGAAGACAGGGTAATAAATGTCTAGGAACCAGAGTAGGACCATGAAAATAAACAGCTGGAACAGGTAGAGCGAGGAGAAAGGGGCTGGTGCAAGGCGTCGCCTAGGTGGATCTAGGCGCTAGGCGCCAGGTTGCCGCCCAACTAGTGCCTAGCGCCTACTAGAACACTGTACATGATACAGTGATAAATGTATATACAGACAAAAAAAGTTTACCGATGCTTATAAAAGCACCACATACTCAATCTAAAACAAGTTCAAGTGTTCAACAATCAATAAACCACAAAGTTGCAAACTAACATCAGACAAGAACAGTTCAACCATAGTCAGTAACATGAAATTAACCAGGAGATCAGTTAGAGAAGACAAGCAATAAAGAAGGAACACTGATGTATGACTTAATACTTAATAGTAACAGACTAACAGTAACAGAAATTTGGCAGTAGAAGATTTATGCTTGTTTAGTACTTTAGTGTATATATGGTTGGCCTATGATACAGCATAACATCAGAATGGAACGCACAGGCAGGCATAGTGAAATGAATCAGGAGCAAACCAATCCAGTGCTGGTGGTGTTGGCGACGAGTCGGCGGTGCCCTGCTGTCTGATTCCAGTGCTGGTGGCGTTGTGCTGGCTTCAGGTGGGAGTGTGCTGGGCTGCTGGCAGTGGTGGACTGCCAGGTGGAGGCACCTGGTGTCGCGTCTTGCTGGGGCAATGGTAGAGTTGGTGGGGCAGCATTGCAGCGGTCTAGGGTGGTGGAGTTGGTGGGGCAGTGGTGCTAGTCGGTGTGATGGCAACGTGGTTGGCGACTTGGTGCCTTGGCGATGGCATTTGATTAATTGATTGGATTTGGCTGAATGGCGATGCACGACTCAATTTGGCATCTGAGTAGATGAGTTTTGGTTTTTATGTATCTTAGGGGTATCTGGAATTTATTTATTTATTTTGAAATCAAGAAATTCTTGGATACATATCTGTATGGCTGTATCTGATACCATATCTGATACTGATACATATCTGTGCATTGCAGCTGATACCACTGATGTCTTTGTTAGCCAAGAGTGCTTTAGACACCTCAGTTTTGCACTTCAGCTTGTGTGCATGCAAGGGCCATCTAATTCTATCTTTGCGTTGGGATGAAAAGCATGCCATTAGCATTCTTACCATTTACTCTCAGTCACAAGATCAGTATAGATTATAGAACACATGTGTGCTGTTTGTTATGTTATCAACAACTTCCACAGTAGCCTGGTGCGATTTAATGGTTATATTAAAATAAAATTGTATTTCTGACATTGTCCCTAATGCATATGGTTCCCACTTCCCAGCATGCTATAATACAATGGCTATAGTCATAATATGTTGCATGTTTATCCAATTAGTTTACACTGTTATTAATGTCCCTACCAAAATAGGACTTGAAGCAAGGAGACACCTTTAATCTCACCAATTGTTTATATTTATATAGATAACTTACTTTAAGCCTCATGAGTAGTCCGTCCTTGTTCTTTCCTTCAACTTTTGAAGCCAATTTTCACACCTTTTTATTGTGCCAATTTTTTATTCTACTGATCTTTCAGGTCTATGGGCTAATAGTATAAAAGTCGATGATTATCAAGGTACATAGTTCAATTTGATTTAATTTGTTTGTTTCTTCTGTATGTAACATGGTTCTATGCTACATTTTTATCTTTATCCATTTTTTATATCTGTTGGTAATCCTGGCAGTGTGTGTGTGCTTCAAAAGCCTTCATAGCAGGTTCAAGAGCCATTTGATGCATAACCAAGTTATTTAAATGAAATGGATGGCTGGAGGGAGGATGAATACATGTGCTGTGATGAGAATAGTTAGATCCATAAATTCAACAGCCTGCTGCACAATATTCATTCAGAAAAAGGCAAATCTGCAAATGGATCTCAGTAAACTGCAGCAGCGTCACATTATTTTTAGTTTTTACTATAACTTCACCTACTGATTAAGAAGATCATACCATAACCATAACATGTAAAAGCAACAGCTTGTAACTAAAAGGAAAACTGAAATTCAGATATATTAAATAAAGATGTTTACTTATTGTCATACTGAAGGAATCTGCAATAAAAAAGTGTCTAAATGGACAAGTGTATTTGGGACAAGGATGCATGCATTGAAGATGTGAATTTAGCTGGAGACTTTGTAGAATGTATAGAAAAGGAAGGGGTA
This sequence comes from Zizania palustris, assembly GCA_019279435.1. Lineage (NCBI taxonomy): Eukaryota > Viridiplantae > Streptophyta > Magnoliopsida > Poales > Poaceae > Zizania > Zizania palustris. The sequence continues at coordinate 11,502,026 of JAAALK010000284.1, forward strand.
AGCTGACTTATTCATGAAGTAGTAAAACTATTATTGTGATATTGAATGCTCACCTTTTTTTCCAAAAAAAGACTTACTTTTGCTGGCATGGTTTTGAACATGATTAGAAATTTTGGCCTACTGTTTACAGCTCTCCTTGGTCGTGGGTGGAGGAGATCTGGTTGTTTTCTATACAAACCTGAGATGGAACATACATGCTGTCCTTCATATACAATACGCTTGAAGGCAAGTGATTTCATTTGTTCCAAAGAGCAAGGTCGTGTACTTAGAAAGATGCAAAGGTACATATTTCTGTTTTGTATTTCCATCATATTTGCATATTCACCCATGGAATTGTTAGCATTATATTGTCTTGTTACTTTAGTCATTAAATTGCACTGTGTGGTGTCTTCACCTTATCTGTGCACAGGTTCCTTGATGGAGAGCTTGGTCCACAGGCTGGAAGTTCACAGAGTAAACCTAGCCTTACAAAACGTTCATTCACTGAACCTATGAATTCGCAAACCTCAAAAATATCCAAGATATCAGCAAATGAATTTCAAACAGCCAAATGCCCAAGTTTGTTTGAAGAAGATGAGTTCATCTGTTCTCTGTCAAGCAAAGTTAATGACGCAGTGGATATGTGCTTCCAAGGTTGTACATTAGTTTCTGATGTTCAACTCCCTAAAGCTGCTGTAAAGACTGTTAAACCACAAGTGAAAAAGAAAGTATTGGGAGTGTCACAAGAAAAGAAAGTAGGAGAACCGGTGCAAGATTTGTTGTACACATGTAATATAAGTTTCCAAATAGTGGCAGCGGTCAGACGTGCATTGCCTAAGGAGAAGGATGCTACTCCTAGTGAAGTTTTAGCAGATAATTCTCCAAATTCTATAGCAGAAAAGCTGTCCATGACAATGGAGCGCCATGGAGATATAGTTGGTTTAGCTGTAAAAGCCTGTAATGGCTTTCTGAACTTCTATTCAGTCATCAATCAGGCAGCGGAGAACAAAACCAGTATTGTTGTGTCTGCACATGCTCCAGATAAGTCTAGTAGCTCAAAACAAAGCTCCATGAACAAAAATAATGTAAGACATCCCCAAAAAAGAAGAATGCTTGAAATTAAGATGAGAAGATCACATTTTGATCCTGAGGAATTTGCTTTGTATAAAAGATATCAGACAAAAGTGCATAAGGACAAGATAGTTTCAAAAGACTCATACAGGAGATTTCTAGTGGATACACCAATTGTGTTTGTTCCCCCACGGAGGGGTGATAATACAGTTCCACCTTGTGGATTTGGTTCATTTCATCAGCAGTATAGAATTGATGGAAAACTTGTGGCAGTTGGTGTGGTTGATATCCTTCCTAAATGTTTGTCAAGCAAGTATTTGTTTTGGGATCCTGCTTTTGCTTTCCTATCCCTTGGAAAGTATACAGCTCTGAAGGAGATAGATTGGGTCAAGACAACACAGGAATGCTGCCCCAGCCTTCAATATTATTATCTTGGTTATTACATACATTCCTGCAATAAGATGAGATACAAAGCTGCGTATCGACCATCAGAACTTCTCTGCCCAGTCCATTATGAGTAAGACTTTTACTCTCATTTTGGAACACATATCTAGGTATCCTTTTATTAATGCATATGCAAGTCTTCAACAACAGTCTCTGCAGAGAGAACACATTTTGTTCTGTGTACTAGCCTCAGATAGTTGAAAAATGGCAACTGTATATCTCCTTCTAACTGCCCCGTTCTCTAAATTTCTCCCATTCTCCCACATAGCTCGGCAAGGGGATCAACCCTGCGCCAACCTATCCTACCGTTATGATCTACGCAGTCGAGGGTCCCCAACCCTAGGAACCAACACAGATCATCGGCTTCTTCCACCGTGCCGTCTACATCAGCATCCCGACGATCCTCGTCCACCTTTGCAGTCGACCAGCTCTTCCACGCCATCGTCGATGCCACCATGCCGGGCAACGACGACATTCAAGCGGCCCTTGCTGACATGATGGCCCAACTCAAGGACCTCACTGCTGTGTGCTGTCGTCACCGCCTTGTCCATCACCACTGCCAGCTACTCTCAGGCGATCTAGTGCTTGGACCAAGGCCGCCAGCCACCGCCGCACCCTGGGGACATTACCTCAGGCACTCGGGCAAGATGGAGTTCCATGACCAGTGCGCTGCCGCTCGGGTCCTGGCCCTAATGCCTGCATGCCATCAGGCTCGGGGACCAACGCCCTTGACAACATGCAATGCCCAAAGCCTTCTCCTGCTCAAAAGATTATTGGAACTTGGAAGATAACTGTTCAAATTTCAGGTTAACTATTTTTATGTTTTAAACCTAGTATTCAAACCGTAGTCTGTAAAATGTGAGGCAAGGCGTTAGTCTCATTTGCTGATTAAAGCATAAGGGTTTATGCTAATGTTTTTGTTAGACAACAGTTCTAGCTTGTGGACTGGGTCAAGGCATGAGCAGATCTGGCCACAACTGTAATTTTGTTAGTATTATGTCTATAATTCTATTGGCTGGCTTAAGATCTGCTCATCTATAAATATGTACCTATGGCTTCTCAATCTAATCAATGAACATTCTCATCACAGTTTCATACTCTTACATGGTATCAGAAGTTTAGATCCTTTTCCTTCTTTCACTCCTAGCGCGCGCCTCTCTCTCCTGGTGCTGTTGTTCCATGGTGATTGACGCCACCAATGATCCAGACGCTCCTCGTGCCACTATTGTCGACATCTCTCTGCCTGATTCCCAACACACGACATTCCTCATCCGCGACACTGCTCTTGTCCGCATCTAGCAAGCCGAACGTGACGTTGCTCTCGCTTGGCAGGACCGTGATGTGGCTGATGCACGTCTTTAGGCTACCCTCGACCATGCTGCTCATGAGTGCGCAGCGGTCGCGCCCACTCCTGATGGTGCTGCCACCAACATCCATGTCGTTGAACCTCCTCTACTCGACGTCCTTCTTCACCACGAGGTGGCTGCGTTACTCAATCTGCACGCGCAGGCTATTGTCGTGCACAACATCGTGCCCTCGTGCCTCTTATCCTCGACCTCAACTCCATCTTCGCAAGATGGTGTGAGACCTTCCTCCTCATCGTCGGCAAGTTTTCTTTGTAGGAGCATGTTCTCTCCGATGCAATTGTGCCCCATTCCCCTGATTGGGCACGAATGGACTGTGTTGTACGAACCTGGCTTCTCATTGTCATCTTCGACGATCTCACTGATGCCATCTTTGAGCGCGGTGCTATGGCTCGAGCCACCTGGCTTGCCATCGAATCGCAATTCCTTGGCAATCACACAACCCGCGCGTTCTTCGCTGATCAGGAATTCCGTTCGTTCTCCCATAGACCTCTCAGTTTCTAAGTACTACCGGCGCTACAAGCGCATGGCGGAGGACCTCCATGACCTCAGTGAGCCCATCTCTAACCATACACTCGTCCTCAACATCATCCGCGGCCTTAACGAGCGCTTCACCGCTCTTGGTCTTCATCTTCACCATAGCAATCCCCTCCCTACTTTTCTACTAGTGTGGGACAATCTACAACTTGAGGAATTGACTATGACCAAGATGACTCCCACTCTAGCTGTGGCTCTCAACGTGTCTTCTGGTCCCAACAGATCCACCTCTGCCTCCACTACTGCACCACCTCCATCGAAACCCCAACAACAGACGATTTCTGGATCTGGTAAGCGTGGGAAACACGGTGGTGGCAATGGCGGTGGGAGTGGCGGCGGTGGTGGCGGTAGAAGTGGCGGCGAAGGTGGTCCGGGTGCTAGCTCCTTTTCATCTGCTACCAGTGACGGAGCCAGAAATTTTATATGCTGGGGGCCAATAGAAAAACTAATATACTGAAATCAATATATCTAAAGCTTGATTTAGCCATGTATTACATTGAAATCATCCATAATCATATGTAATTAGGGGAATTAGGGGATATAATAACACACATGCAAAAGTAGAGATGGCAATGGGTACCCGAAACTTGAATACCTGACAGGTTTTACCCGATATGAAGGCGGGTATGAAACAATATCTTTACCCATGGGTACATTAATGGAAGAAAACCTCTACCCATCGGGTATAACGGGTACGGGTACAGCTACGTACTACCCATACCCGCATACCCGTGGGTAATATTTACTTGCACCAATAACATGTCCCAGGCTCCCAGCTTAAATTACTCAAATCGACAATTTGGCCCAAGGCCCAAGCTCATCGTCATTTGTATTGGTGTTCGAATGATGACCTTATTTTATTTTGATTCACGAACGTGCTGGTTTGTTTAATTGGTGACGGGCTGTTGGTTGATAGTTATTTGTCGAGTGGTTACCGGGTGTGGAATACCCACCGGGTATCATTACCCGTTCGGGTGCAGGTACGAAAACAGTTTGTTACCCGTGAGCGGGTGCGGGTAGTGTATCGGGTAGAATTTAATTTCGCAGTTATGGGTATGGAATGGTACTACCCAGTGGGTATTTACCCGTTGCCATCTCTATGCAAAAGTTTAGTTAAACCGTACTCGTCGACGCTTCTTTGCAATGAAATCATCTATAATTGCTCTAGTTTTAATCTCTAGAGCCATATCCCTCTCAATATAGACTATCAAACAATCTCTATTCTCTCAGAAATTCATATTCCATTTTATTTCGAAGTCTTGTCTTGACAAGTTTCATGGCAGAAAAAGCGCGTTCTGTTGTTGCAGTTGAAACAGGCAAAGTAAGGACAAGTCGAATTAACTTGCAAATTAGGGACAATGGTATTAATATATATAGAAAATAAGAGTGTTGAGGGCAATTATAGTTTAAACACAAGTAAATAAAGATTACCTATCTATTAAATTATAATCTTTAGATTTTTCCGTCTATACAAGTTTTTGGCAAAGCTCAGCAATATTTGATAAGTCTTGGAACTTCTGATTTCGTAGCACATCAAGCTCATAATGTTGCAACTGATGCCTCAAATTAATCCTTTCCTGTTCTGAAAAATCTAAAGGATAAAACCTTGTAGCTAACAAGCACACATTGTCAATGTTGAATGACCTATATGAGTTCCTTGGATCCAAAGAGTTAGAAAGAATAAGTAACTCGATTGCTTGTTCACTGAATCTGCTATTTAACTCCTGTAGCTGTAGCTGATGGTCAACAACAAATGTAAAAATATCACATTGATAGTGATGTTGAACCGAAGTCTCATCCATAGTTGTTACGGCGGCGCGGCGAGGCGAGGCGCCATACTACCTTCACATCTTTTAGGCGAGTATGGCGTGCGGCGAGGCGACGCCATACTCACTTTACACTTCGCAGAAACGGCACATGATTTATCATCACTTAATTCTACTCAGGTCACTAATACAGTAATACTACAATCTATATAGCCACTAGCAAGATTAATATTTTAAGTCACTTAGTGTTAGAACTGATTGGTTCACTAGAGATTAGAGTTTAATTAGAAAATTAACTGAATTAATCAGTTAACTAAATAATTAAATAACATATTACACAAAGCTGCCATAGCTACATAGGCATGGCATATGCTTTTGTGTTGCTGTCACACAGCGCAACTTTTTGCCATGCCTTTTTCACTGTCTCTTCTCTCTCATGACATCTCCTTTTTCCATGGTCATCTCTCTCTCACAGGCATGGGCGCACTTTTCCTCTTCTACTTTTTCCATGCCTCTTGCCTCCTCTCTATGCATCATCTTCTCCATGTCTCTTCCCTTTCCCCCATTCTCTCGCAGTGACTCCGGCAGCACGAAGCAGCACAAATCATGCGGCGGCGCAGTCCCGATGCGGCGAGAACACGGTCGCAACGTAGAGGCAGCATGGATCCAGCGACGATGGCAGCACGGATCCGATGGCAGGGGCGTGGAACCAGGCAGCCGGGTCACAGATCTGGCAGCCGGGATGCAGAAAACAGGCTCGAGAACTCCATCGCCGCTGCCATCTGTCGTCCATGCGAAGCAATATGGCGTCCACCCGACGCCAAAGACGATTAAGCGGACGCCATACTCGTCGAGGCGGACGTCACACCCACTTGTGGCGAGTCGTCGGCCGTGGCGTCTGCCACCGACCGCCCGGACGCCTAATCGTCGATTAGGCGACGATTAGGCGACGCCTTAACAACTATGGTCTCATCCCATCTACGCGATCGAATAAAATCAGCATAGAAACTACTCATATCAGGAACAAAAATCTCATGCTTATTGCAAAATGCAACATCACTTAAGAGTTTAGTCCAACCATTATCCCTTTACTTTTGAATTAGTTCCTTTGTAGTAGCGACATCATGCATAGTATTCACTATATCTTGTTCCTTTTGCTGCAACTTCTTGCAAAGCAAATCTGTAATTCCCATGAGTTCTTTCATAACATTCAAAATGAACACAAAATCAAAAGACATCATTGTCTTAACAGCACCAGCAGCCAGTGATGAAAAAATCGGCTGATTAGCCGATTAATCTGTGTCGGCAACTGTGCAGTTAATTTGCAATTAATTTGCTGCATAATCGGTCAATAATCGGAGGGCCAATTAATCGGTTGGTCAAACCGATTAATCGGCAGTCAACCCGATTAATCGTCCCTCCACCGATTAATCGTCATGTGTCATTGTCGTTTGGATCAGAGCTGTCAGAGCTAGATTGCGTCGCCACCACCAGATCCACGTTGTCGGAGTCATATCTGCGCCGCCGCCAATGGATCCACGCCGCCTCGTCACTTGGATCCACGTTGTCGTCGCTGGATCTGTGCCGTCGCCGCATCTGGACCATGTCGCCGTCGCATCTTGACCGCGCCGCTGCTGCATCAGGACCGCACCGCTGCCTCGTCGGGACCGCAACGCCGCTGCCACTACTGGATATACATTGGACTCTCACCGTTTCTTTAGAAGATAGGAAGACTTGAAGAGAGCGGAGGAGGAGAGGCTGAGAAGTGAGAAGGCTGCATCGGGAGAAGAAGAGGCAGAGAAGTCAAAGACACGCTAATCTCTCCACATGACTTTTGCACTTCTTGTTTATCTCTCCTGACACGTGGGCCACATAACTTTTGCACTTCCAATGCACAAGTACAATATATGTATAGTTAAATAATATCAACCAGAGAAAAAAGATAGGAGATAACGGCTATAGACAGCTCAAGTGATTGCAGTATTTATCTATGTATAGCTAAACCTAAATAATATATTATTTAACTATTAATCAACCGATTAATTGGTTGATCGATTAATTCATTTAATCCTCCGATTAACCGATTAATCCTTACTCGGTGGTCGACCGATCAGTTACCGGTCACCGATTTTTCTAACACTGCCAGCAACTTTTGCTCGAGCTGAAGTAGAAGTACCAAACCCTTTACTTGATGCAATATCTCTAAGAACTAAAATAGTAGCCATATATAATTTCATCAAGCTGCACACAGAACTGAAATGAGAGCTCCATCTAGTTTCATCTGGCCGTTGTAAAGCTCTAACTTGGTTGGCTCCGGTTCCTGTCTCAAGCTCATTAAGCTCAATCAAATTCTCCATTTCAGCTACTTGATTATCTCTCAATTCATCATTTCTCTTACAAGAAGAAGAAACTGTATTGATAATATTAGAAAGATGTTCAAAGAAATCATGAATCTCGGCTACTTCCTTCGATGCAACAACAAGAGCTAGCTGTAACTCAGTGAATATAATATGCATAAGGACATTCTTCCATAAATTTTCTTTGAAGACCATTCCATTCCCCACGCATATTACTAGCACCGTCATATCCTTGTCCACGGATATTTTGAATATCTAATATATGATCAGATAAGACTGAGCACAAGTTCTCCCTTGAGAGTGTCATGAACATGTACGAGATCTAAGAGCATCTCCAAGAGAACTCTTATCTAGGTTTCTAAATTTAAAATTTAGGATTTTAAAGAAAAATTAGACTCCAACAATTCCCCTAAACAAATCCTTATCCTAAACCATTTCCTAAATCTCTTCCCTTCTATCTCAAATTTAGGATTTAATTATAGTTCCTCAAATTCGCTGGCACCATTCTCCTCTCGCGCGCCTTTTTTCAGCATGTCGCTTGCATCCACCGGCACTCACCCCATAGTGCACTGGCAACACATGAGAAGAGATAATCGAGGAGCTGGACCGGAGGAGCGTGGCCGGTGGTAGGGTGACCATACTCTTCTCGCTCCGGCTCATGGCAGGAGTGCTCATTTTCCTTGCCTACTACCTCATCTACCGTGTGTGCATGCTGCCGATTGTGTAGGAGGGTGAGGAGGGCACGAGAGAGGGAGGGGTGTGCACGGCTCGTGAAAAAAGAATCGAGTTAATTCATTGGATCTAGTCTCAAGATCATGGTAGAAACTTCATTGCTTGGATTTTGGGGTACTTGATGCACAAGTATATAGATAGACAGTTCATCTAGCAAACCAACAACCACCACCCCTTTCTGCCTTGCCTAGAAGAATGTCCTTACAAGTGTCACATACACCGCTGAATCTAGCAAAGTTTTGCATTCCCCTCGCACCGAACGTGAAGCAGTGCTTTTCGTCGGCCGATTCCTTACCGCTGACCTATAGCGCGCTTGGCAGACAACCAAATAGCTTTGGGCGTCAGCCTGATCTATGGGCGCTAGGAAATCGAATCGATGAGCGCTGGCCAAACAACACAAAAGAAATGCGTGTGTGCCTGTGTACTGAAGAAATTGGTTGTATGTGGTGCTAGCGATGCTTAAGAATTGACTTATGATGAACCTGAGTAGGAGAAAGCTGTGGTACATGTAGATGGCGCGTGATGTGCGTTCCGGAGAATACTTCTTGTGCTGCTCTAAAGACTGATTTAAAAATAAGAACCCAAAATATGAGGAAACTGTTGTATACCAATTTAATTTTTAGGGAATAGTACATATAGGATGATTCCTATATTAAATTTTAGGTAATAATTTTTAAGACACCTCTTGGAGATGCTCTAAGAAACGTTCTCGAATAAAACCATCCTTGTCAACAAAGCGAACAAGTGCCATTTGCTCCTTCTTGGATTCATCTTGTGCTTCATTAACAATCAAGCAAAATTTTGCATCCCCAATTTCTTTTCGGATAGAAATTTGCACATTAGTAGCAATGACATGCAAGATTTCTTTTTGAATATCTGGTGATGTATACTTAGCATTACCTGGAGCATTTCTAAGGACAACTGCACTAACCTTCTCATCATATGAAGCCAAAAGTTTCACCATCTCAAGAAAAATCCCTTGATTTTTTGAACTAGGCCCCTCGTCATTCCCTCGGAAAGCACAGGCTTGTAATGCTAACCATCTTGTAGTATCAATTGATGTCTTGAGTCGCATTCGATTTTTGATAATATCCTCTTGTGATACCTTGTCCATCGCCTTCTCAATGTTTTTTGAGGATAACCAGTAGGAGAGGCTCCTACTCTAGTTATATATTTATAGAACAGCGAATTTACAGATGAAAAAGAAACAAAAACCTACAAATCTACCCCTATCTTGTACTAAAGCAAATTATAAATTTGCTATCCAAAGTAATAGGCTAATAGCGATTCTCTTACAGTGGGCTTACATCTTAGACTCTGCAATTTTAGCGCAGTAGTAAACAAAGTTAACCAGGTAATAATCGATGGTCTTTCTTGACGGAAGATGCAGTTATTTCTATGTAGCCAGATTGACCAAGCCCCTGTTACAATAATTTCCATAGAAAATTTCATCCGCAATCTTGTATTGATTTCCTGGACTCCCTCTATCACTGTATCTTGCTGTGGCCAAAAAATCCCTATTCGTGCCCAACAAGCTGCGCTGAATCGACATCTGACGAAGAGGTGTAAGGCAGTTTCTCCTATACAATCCTCACAAAGAATGCAGTAGTCCTCTATATCTGAAGCTATGATCCTCCTCCTTCTTAGCATGTCTTTAGTGTTTAGTCTATCATGCAACAATAACCAAAAGAAGACTTTCAGTTTCATTTGGCACTTACTTTTCCACAAGGGCTTGAATACCGGAGAGACCGCTAAATGACAGTAAGTGTTGGAGTACATATTCTTGACTGTGTAGTTCGTGCTGCCCCAAATGTAGCTCCAACTGTCCAAAATTCCAGGTTGCATATTGAGTGCAGCCATCTGTTGCATTATGTCCATTAGTTCTAGAATTGCCTCTTGAGATAGAGGCAAGATGAACAGCTTTGACAGATCTTGTTGCTGCAAAAAATGAAGAACTGACTTGTTTCTGTTTTTTGCGAAGGTTAGTAATCTTGGAGCTGTTCGCTGTAATTTCTGCGAGAGCCAGGTGTCAAACCAAAAGGACATGGAGAGACCGTCACCCAATGTTGGTCTTGCCATTCCTAAGAACAAAGGTCTTAGCTTTAGAATCCCTTTCCACCATCTTGAGCCTCGAAGCGTTCCAATATGTGGTATATCACCCTTTTTGTAATAAGTGCCCCAAATCAACTCTACCCAAGGAACTTTTGATCTGTTGTAGAATTTGTGTAAATGTTTGAATAGTAGAGCATTGTTTTGTCCATATAAATTGATCACCCCTAGTCCACCTTTAAGTTTAGGTTTGCACACCTTATCCCATTTTATTAATGCACGGACCGTATTTCTTGAGTCATTGCCATTCCATAAACATCTTCTCCGACATTTGTCAATCTTCTGCAACACTTTTCTTGGTAGATTAAACATGGCCATAATAAAAGATGGTAGGGAGGAAAGGACTGAGTTAATGATTTGGAGTCTTCCCGCCATTGATAGCCAGTAAGCTGTTGCCCCTAGTCTCTTTTCAATCTTTGTGATAAGTGGTATGTATTCCTTGTATTTTGGTAATGCAGTCCCTAAAGGGACACCCAGATAGTTGATTGGAAATTGTCCAATTGGACATCCAAACGTGCCGGCATAAATCTCAGCGCTTGTAGGGTCAATATTAAGAGGAATCATAACTGATTTAGCTAAATTAATCCTCAGACCAGTAAACATGGCATATGAATTTAGCAGCCCTTTAAGACAGAATATGTTTTGCTGTGTAGCTTCGACGTATATCATTGTGTCATCTGCGTATTGTATCACTGGGAAGTCTTTTTGGTTATGACATGCCGGAGCCTTTAGTAAACCCATTGAACCTGCACTGTTAATGATATATTGCAGTAACTCTGCTATTATAACAAACAGAATTGGTGATAGTGGATCTCCTTGTCTGACCCCCCGCTTGCATTCAAATTTTCTTCCTACAATTCCATTGATGATTACAGACGATGACCCTGAATTCAAAATCAGTTTTATCCATTGTATCCATCTTTGTGGAAAGCCAAGTTTCATTAACATCATGATAATTGCAGAATGTTCAACAAGATCAAATGCTTTCTCAAAGTCCAATTTGAATAATACCGTTGGGGACCTTGACCTGCTGCATTGATGAACAAAATCAAAATTCCATGCCAGGCAATCCTGAATTGACCTTCCTTTGATAAACCCATATTGATGTGCATGAATCCCTTCTTTCAAGAAAGGCTGTAGGCGGTTTGCTAGAATCTTAGTAATGAGTTTGATCCCAAAATTTACCAAAGAGATTGGCCTATAGTCTGAGAAATTTAAGGGGATCTCTTTTTTTGGAATCAGAATTTTAAGGTCCAAGTTCCCCTCGTAGAATTCAGCTAGTAGATTGTAAAAATTGTGTTTCACTAACTCCCAAAAACTTTTGTAGAATAAACCATTGAACCCATCAGGACCCGGAGCTTTATGAGCTGGAAATTTGGCAATTACTTCATCTATTTCTTGTTGCTCAAATGGCATCGTGATGCTATCGATTCCTTGTAAAGTATTAAAGTTAATTGGACAGCTCAAATTTTCCTGCATAGGACATGAGACCCCTAATCTGAGTTTGAAAACCTGAAGGGCTTCCATTTCCAGTTCTCTTTGAGTTGTTATAGCTCTTCCGTCTGCTGTGATAATAGGGGTAATGCTATTGTGTCGTTGCCTGTCAGACGCCGCTGCATGAAAGAATTTTGTATTTTCATCCCCTAGACATGTCCACCTTTCCGTGTATCTCTGCTTCTAATAGGTATTTTTATGGTCCAGAAGCGAAGCAATTCTTTCCTTCAACAGGTTTCTGAATAAATTCTCTAAATTTGAAAGAATCCTAAACTCCTCAAAAGAGTCCAGTGCTGCAAGAACTATGTGACAGGCTTTTAGAGAAGCTTCTAAGTTTCCACATTTTCTTTTCCATTTTAACAAAGCTTGTTTGAGAAACATTGTCTTTCTGACTATTACATATGATTCTTGATCTGCTCTTATTTCATTTGACCAACAGTCTGCCACCAACTCCCTGAAACCCGACATTTCCAGCCAATAATTTTCAAATCTGAAGAGGCATGGTCTGTCAAACTTGGTAGCTATTTGGATTAGACAAGGTGTGTGGTCTGAAGTGAATTTGTCTAATGCTTTAAAAGAAGTTAATGGGAAATATGTCACCCAATTTGGGGAAGTTAAGCACCAATCTAATTGAATCAAAAGTGGATTCCTTTGCATATTACTCCAAGTAAACCTTCTGCCTGATAAAGGGGTCTCTAGAAGACCAAATTGAGAGATCCAATCATTGAATTTTTCTGATAGGGATATCTGTCCCCCTGGCTTATTTCTGTTCTGCTGGAATCTGTATAAATTGAAATCTCCAACAAACATCCAACATATTGTAGAGCTAATTTGTAAAGAGAATAACCAATTTAGGAAAATTGACCTTTGTGGTTCCCTACATGGCCCATAAATTGTAGTAAGACGCCAATATTCATTATCATTTACTGAGTTGAATTCTATGGTAATGTGAAAAGCATTGCTTGATAAAATTTGCCCTTTCAACCGAGAACCGTTCCATCCAACCAAGATTCCTCCTGAAGCCCCAACAGAAGGCACAACTGCATATTTGTCGAATCTTTTTGGTGCAATTTTTCTAACCATTCAATGATCTATCACTTCTAATTTTGTCTCCTGAAGGCAATAAATGACGTATGCCTTATCCGCTAGCATCGACCTAACTGCCATCTTTTTTTCCCTCGCATGTAAACCTCTAATGTTCCAATTGAACACATTCCACTTTACTTTTTTGGACATAACGCGACGATAGATTTAGCCACCTCCATAGCCAAGCTAGTGGAGTTAAAGTGCTGAATAATACAATAAGGTAGCATTGTGCAAACGGTAATTAAACATAACAGAGGATAAGTCCCCAATGATAGACGGGTCCTAGACCCCCCCCCTTGAACCAAAAGCAAACCATGCTGAACAACCCCAACTAGATAACTAGACCAACTTGAATCGACTCCTTCCTCCCCGGTCCTTGATCTTTTATTCTGCTTCATGAGTCTTATCCTGCTCTCCCCCTGGTGTGATACGCAGGACACCTTCAAGTGTAGCTGCCTGATCCTTTAAACCTGCCATTTGTTCTTCAAGGAACCCACATAAGTGTGTTGCCATAAATTTGATTTGCTCAATATTTAAATTTGCGTGCAACCTACCCGCTGAAGTTGCTTGGATAAGGTCTTTCAACGAGGGCTGATCTGGGAGACAGACAGCTTTCCCCTTGTCCAAATTCCTTGAACCTCCCTGCACAGAAGTATATGTTGAATGCTGATCTAGCGCATCTGTTCTGAAACCCAATTTTCTTGCTCTAATTCTAGCACTACGTCGTAAACCAATATCAGAGATTGGTGCATTGGTTCTTACCGGGTTACTGTTTTCTGGTGCAGAGGATTCTGAGGCTGCCGAGACCCTCGGCCTGCGCTTGTACACCAGTGTGATTTCTGGACGGCGGAAATTGATCTGTGTGGCCACCCTTGTTTGCTCCTCTTGGCAGCCCCTGGATCCAGAATGCAGCATGACCACATTGTTTATGCTAGAGCCAGACATTAAGCTTGAGCTGCTTGCTATGGCATTTGATAAACCTGAAATCTGTATACTTATCTCTTCTTGCTGTTGTTCGACATGTGGCTGGAGTGCTTGTTCTTCTGGCCAAGGCTCCCACCCCTGATTCCCTCCAAAGGGAGCTTCATTCAAATCTTGCTGAGGAACTGGAGCTGGATGAGGAAACAGATCCATCCCCCCTTGCCACATCTGCTCATTAACCCATTGTTGGACCCAAGCTGGCTCTCCTTGAAAAACCTCCCCATTGAAAGGATGTGGGTTTCCCCCATTAGGAGGAAGGTCATCCTCATCCCCTGGGAATCCATCGGCTAACTCATTGTTCAGTATGTAACACGGGAAAGTCCAAGATCTCCCTTCTCCATCCATTGAGTGACAAAGTTTTATTGTGATGCTTCTAGGAATATCAATTGTACTGTCCACTAACACCTTAAGCAGAACCCTAGACAGACTGTTGTCTTCTGCAAACCAGTAAAGCAGTTTTCCAAAAGAAGAGACTATTTGTTCCAAGAAGCTAAATTCTTTAAAGTCCAGGGGAAATGCAAGAAACATGATCCAAGCAACTCGGGTAGCGGGAGAGTTTCTATGGTTTATGGCTTCATCATGCTTCACAAATGAAATTAACCTATCACCAATCCAATACGGACCTGAAGACACCAAACTATCCCTATAGAAAATGCCTGCAAGCTTAAATATCCCAATCCCTATTGGGTAGACACAGTACCTCTGAACCTGAAGATGCAGAATATTTGTGATATGATGATGAATCATTTGGAGTAACTCTTGCCTCTCCATCAGCCCTAGATGGTTATCACACATTGCAATGGCCAAATCTTCATTTCTTTTGATCTGCTGCCCTGACAACGTGACCACTGTTCTTCTCCTCCTCAGCTCCCCCCCTCCATCCGAGAGAATGCCTCCTCTTGGAACGTAGAAAATGGGATCTACCGGGAAGTTGGCCATCTCCGGGCTCGAGCCAGCTCCAAGATTATCTTCCAAGGCTTGCAGAACCGGCACTGCCGAGAATGGCACTAAGGCAAGTGATGGAGGTTTGGAGGAAGAACTGTGGGAAAGCGAAGGTGGCTGGGAGCGTGAGGGCTTGGGCACCCAGCGATTGCTCGGCAGCTTCCAGGGTAAGCACCGAGAGCATGCATGTCCCTGGAGGAAACAGCAATATGGAATAGCCGAGCCCCTCAAAGATTTCTTCATGCGAAAGCTATCCACCCCCTGAGGTCTAGCCTCTGAAACTCTACTGCATGCAGCTCTGCTCGGACTTAAACTGAGGTGACCGGCAGTAAAGCCCTTAGCTTGCTGCAAGGATTTGCAGGCCGGAATTAAAAAATCTTCCTTGAGCGAGTTAAAAACTCTAGCTACTGGGATAACAAGAGCGGCTTCAGCCCTGCCACTCAAAGCCCTACGGCTTGGATTTGACATACTAGAGCCTGAGTAGCTCAGTTCTGAGATGACATTGCAATCCTCCCGATTGGATTTCAGACGCGAAGATTTAGTCGGTGTACTGGCTGTGAGCTGCAATGAAGGGTAATATTCTTTCTGCCTAGCCAACGCGCTGAACGATTTTACCAAGGGAACTCTAATTTTACCAACCCAAAAACCCGTTGGGTGAAACTGGCCCTTTCCCTCTAAGCTTTGGCCCTTACAGTTTGAATCCAGAAATGCTGAGACCATGCAAACAGGCTGAGCTTGAAGGAAACCCTGAATAGAACTGCTGCGAGCAAACGAAACTTTTCCCTTCTTCGAGGACAACCGAGCTGTGGGCAGCCGGAAGCTATGCCTGCGAACAAGATTGCGATTGCTTTGGAATGACCAGGAACTTTCCTCCTCTCTAAACCACGAACGAAGCTCTGCCCTCCAGTTAGGTCCTCCATCCCTCCAGAGATGGAAGGAAATGTTGAAATCGGAAGACGAGAAGCTCTTAAGCTTACAAACCCAAAGACCTACTGCTTTTGAAGCTACCGAAAACCTGAACCCTCGCCCATGCACATGCTTTACGTGGAAACCCGCCGGAGTCCCACCCAGACATGCATGCAGGGCCAAGCTAACAGATTCGTCGGAAAGCCTAAAAGTAAACCGATGGAAATCTACTAGCAACAGGAAAGAGCCCTCAGGGGACGACGAAGGGTGGTGCACTGATGAGCCCAGAGAAGAACGAACCTCACATTGAAACCTCAGCCCTTGCGAGAAATCCCAATGAACAGCCAACTGAGCCAGCTCTTCAGCACCCTCGGAACCAAGAAGAGGAAAGAAAGGGCCGCCCATACCAACGAAAGCAGGAGAGTGCCAGCAGAGGGACGTACCAAGGACCTCTAGCGGAGGCCATTGACGGCAGCCACTCCGGAACTCCCAGCAACTCCTAGCTCAGCTTGATCCTCCATGGACTGTTCGGGGTTTTCTTTTTTGGCACCTTAAAATCTATTGTGTTGGACTATGGATAAAAGCCCCCGCCTTCTCAATGTTGCACATCCCATTCTTTAAGTTGTTATAGCACTGTACTGAAAAATTGTGAGCAGAACTAGAATCACAATTTTTTCCATTGTTAACTTTTCTCCAATTTTGGAATCCCTTCACAGTAAATGTATCAGACCCACATCTTCCTTTTGGCTTCTTCGAAAAGAGAGCATGGGAAACAAAATGCTGCATCTTTTGAAGGAGAATATTCTAGCCATGGAAAAGATATAAACCAATTATATTGAAATCCTCTTCGGTGATTCTCCGGACCAGAAGAAGGATATGAATCTTTCTTTGGCTGATATGGGCCAAGCTTCATGTAAGCTTTTTGAATTTCGTCTTGTTGATTAACGGGACAATCCCAAATTTGTCAGTGCAATGCAGGATCACCCTTTATGAAATCACGAGCCTCCAAATTAATTTTCTAACGTTTAGATAGTTGTGATGAATCTTGCTTATTAAGAGTAGAAATTGGTTCATGTAACTGTGATACTAATGCACCTTGCTGATTAACGGTAGAATTTGGCTTAGGTAACTGTAATGCTGATACGTCTAGCTGATTAACAGTAAAATTTGGCTCAGTCAATTGTGAATCTGTGATGCATCTTGCGGATCAATAGTAAGGAATTGGCTCAACTAAATCTGCTAGATCATTAGCTTGCTCTTTTCTTTTGTAAAAAGAATAAAGTGTTTTTCTTTTTTCTATGGGTAGCCTACAAAATTACCGAAAGAAGATAATGTATAGACTGATAGACAATATCACAAGAAAGAAAGCAATTAAGGCATTAAGCAAACTATTAAGAAAACAGATTCAAGGAGAGTGGAGAGAATTGAGAAACTATACCAGATTACCACAGTCCACAACTCGTTGGCTTCCGGCTTCCCTGCTTCTCTGCTTGACGCCGGCACGGCCGCATGGGTGAACGACGACGACGTCAACAGTACACGCCGTAATGCAACATGCCAATAGGGTGTGGACTTGGCCGCCCAGTCGCCCAGTCACGGAGATGACGGAGTCGCCCAGACGACCAGACGCCCACGACCACAAAGCCTAGCAGGAGTAGCAGCCCCTCCAACAAGAAACGAAACAACGCGTCTCTGTTGTTGTGCGCCGAAAAAGCAGGAGATAAGAAAAAGAAACGTTTTGCTGTGCACTATGGCTGACTATTCTGATTTCAGTGATTTGGGCTTTTTGTATTGGGCTAGAAAATATATGGGGGTAAGTAACAATTTTTTGCATGGGGGAGCCATGGCCCATACTTAACCTCTGTCTCTGTCTACTGCTGGTCCACGACCAGGTGCCCTGTGGCCTAACTTCTACAACCCTTGGTTTGGGTCCATCCAGATGTGACCCGAACCACGGGGCCCGCTGGCGTTTGGGCCAACACCACAACCACATGCCTTCCTAGCTGGACCATCGGGTCCATGTGTTTGCCAGTGGGCTGGTCAGTGGGGTCTTCCACCTACCACCTACTTTCGGGCTGCCACCTAGCTGGGATCATCACACTCTTGCTGCAAATTTTTAGACCATGTCTATTCAATAACTTTCCCAACGGTGTTTTGATATGGGTGCCACTCATAACATGACCTCTGACGTTGGTATACTCACTTCCACATCCACCTCTTCTTTTCCTCAATTCCTCCTCACATTGTTGTTAGAAATGGTCATTTATTACTTGTTACCGCAACTGGCGTCACTCATCTGCTTTTTAATCTTTGTCTTAATAAGGTTCTTGTTTTCCCGAACCTTATTAAGAATCTTATTTTTGTACGCCAGTTCACTTCCGACAATAATTGCTTTGTGGAATTTGACCCTTTTGGTTGCTATGTGAAGGCTCTTCTATCTTGGAGAGAGATCATCAGGTGTGATAGCTCCAGTCCCCTTTACCCGTTGTAGCTCTTGGCCTCCACATTTCTTGCAGCCACCACCTCCTCAGTTTGGCATTAGTGTCTCGGTCATCCCGGCCCTGAAGTTCTCTCCAAGCTATCACACTTTATTGGTCTTCCTTGTAATAAAACTTCCAACACTATTTGTCATACTTGTCAACTGAGTCACCATACTCGTTTACCATTTCATATATCTTCATCTCAAGCAACACGTAATTTCCAATTAATACATTGTGATCTTTGGACCTCTCCTATCATTGATATCTCTGGTCACAAGTATTATTTGATCATTCTTGATGATTGCTCACATTACTTTGGACGTTTCCACTTTGCTTGAAGTTTGAAACTTTCTCCACTCTCTAATTTTTGTTGCCTATGTGCGTACCCAATTCAGTGTCACTATCCAGGGGATTCAGTGCGACAATGATCGTGAGTTTGATAACTCCATTGCTCGCTCATTCTTATCACATGGCATACATCTTCATATGTCCTGTCCTTATACCTTGCCTCAGAACCGTAAAGCTGAACGCATTATTCATATTATTAATAATGTTGTTCGCTCCCTACTGTTGTAGGCTAGTATACCTCCTACCTTCTGGGCTGTAGCACTTGGAACTGTCACCCATCTCCTTAACATTCTTCCCACAAAAACACTAGATTTCTCCACCCCTCATTTCTCTTTATTTGGGACACAACCCTCATATGCGCATCTGCGAGTATTTGGTTGCAAGTGTTATCCAAATCTCTCTACGACTGCCCCACACAAACTAGCACCTCGCTCTACTTTGTGTGTCTTCCTTGGCTACTCCCTTCATCATAAGGGATATCTTTGTCTTGCTTGTCCTTCAAATCAAATCATCATTTCTCGTCATGTGGTGTTTGACAAGTCCTCTTTTCCTTTCTCTGAGGATTCGTCTCCTCCCACTACAGTCGCCTTTGATTTTCTAAATACTCTATCTACTCCTATAATGGTTCCTTTTGTACCATCACATTTTTTTTTGCAGGACCTCCCGCTACGACAACATATCCAGTCACGACAACCACACTGCCACATGCGGCTCTCGATGGATCGGCCACACCTACCGCATTGCCACGTGCAGTGCTCAACGGATTGACTACGTCAACCGCATTGCCACGTGTGGCTCTCGGGGTCCCAGCGACATCGACTGACTCAAGTTCTGCCAACCTTCCCGGTCGGTCCTTCACAGGATGACCGATGTTTCGGAACGTCTACGTCTGACGTCGACCTCCTATAGCATTGGTTTCTACACAACTTACACCCCCTACATATGGCTCATGCTATCCTTGTTGATGTATCCATTTCTCATGTGGTCAATTAACATGCTATGATTACCTGAGTGAAGGATGGATTTCGTCAACCAGCTTCGCTCACCACCTCATCGTCATGTCTGATTCCACAGACTTATCGAGCTGCTCTTATAGATCCAAATTGGTGTGCTGCTATGGAAGCGAGTATTCAGCTCTGCTAGCCAATAATACTTGAGATCTTCCTCGGCCATCCTGTTCAAATGTGGTCACAAGCAAATGGGTGTTCAAACACAAATTCAAAGCTGATAGATCTTTTGAGCGATATAAAGCTCGTTGGGTTCTTCGGGATTTTTCCTAGCGTCTAGGCGTGACTTTTAGTCCGGTTGTCAAGCCAGCTACCGTACAGACTATTCTCTCTTTGGCTCTCTCACGTTCCTAGCTTATTCATCGACTTGATGTTGACAATGCTTTTTTTCATGACACCTTATTTGAGACTGATTATTGTGCTTAGCCATCTGGATTTGAAGATTCTTCTCATCTAGATTATGTGTGCCGCCTCAATCGATCACTTTATGGTCTTAAGCAAGCACCTCGTGCTTGGCACAGTCAGTTTGCCTCCCATCTTCAATAGCTCGGTTTTATTGCGGCCAAAATAGACACATCTCTGTTCATTTACAGACATGGAGCAGACACAATTTATCTCCTCATGTATGTTGATGATATTTTGTTGACAACTTCCTCACCTGCTTTACTCCGCCGCACTATTGCGACCCTTCAGCAGGAATTCCCTTTGAAGGATCTTGGTATTCTTCACAATTTTCTTGGGATGCTTGTTCAACACAACAATGGGGGCCTTCTTTTATCCCAAAAGCAATATATGATTGATATCCTTGAGCGCGCTGGTATGTTTGACTACAAGCCTTGTTCAACACCTGTTGATCTTAGTCTGAAGCTCTCAGTCGATGGAGCTCCTATTCTTGATCCGACTGATTTTCGCAATATTGCCGGGGCTCTTCAATATCTCACCTTCACCAGACCTGACATTTACTATGTAGTACAGTAGGTTTGTCTCCATATGCATGATCCCAAGGAGCCTCATCTTGCTG
This sequence comes from Zizania palustris, assembly GCA_019279435.1. NCBI lineage: Eukaryota > Viridiplantae > Streptophyta > Magnoliopsida > Poales > Poaceae > Zizania > Zizania palustris. The sequence goes on from JAAALK010000284.1 coordinate 11,522,650, forward strand.
CACTCAAGTGCTTTCTGCGCTATGTACGCGACACTTTGGACATGGGCTTATTTTTGAGTCCGTGTTCGCAGTCTGATCTAGTGGTCTACTCTGATACGGATTGGGCCGATTGCTCGGATACTCGCAATTCAACCTCCGGATATGCTGTTTTCCTAGGTGATAACTTGATTTCTTGATCTTCCAAGTGTCAGATCACTGTCTCATATTCCAGTGCCGAGGCTGACTACCGGGCTGTTGCTAATGCAGTTGCCAAGGCCACTTGGTTATACCAACTAATGTCTGAGTTGCACACTCCGTTGCACAAGACCATCCTGGTATACTGTGACAATGTTAGTGCCATCTATATGTCTAACAACCTAGTGCAGCATCAGCGCACCAAACATGTAGAGATTGATCTTCACTTTGTTCGGGAGCATGTTTCTCTTGGTGATGTCCGTGTTTTCATGTACTTACTATATCTCAGTTCGCCGACATCTTCACCAAAGGGTTGCTTGCATCCATTTTCATGGAGTTCCGGTCCAGTCTCAACGTCTGTTCTATCGACGCTTCAACTGCAGGGGCGTGTTAGACAACAGTTTTAGCTTATGGACTGGGTTCATTTAGATGTATAGCAGGGCATGAGCAGATCTGGCCACAAGCTGTAATTCTGTTAGCATTCTGTTAGGCCACAACTGTAATTATGTTGGCTTGGCTTAAGATCTGCTCATCTATAAATATGTACCTATGGCTTCTCAATCTAATCGATGAACATTCTCATCACAGTTTCATACTCTTACAGTTTTGGAGGGATAATTATTGTCTTTCTTTTCCTGCTAACTTACCCATATTTCTACAAAATGTCTTACATTACAGGTGGGTATGCTATGACATAGCCAAACAATTACTTGATAAGAACTTGTATTGTGCCCTATCTGATTTTGCCCAAATACAAGATGAGACGCCTCAGCCACAGATTTATGATCCGGATGATGAGTTGTCAAAAATTGACCATTGTGAGTCTCCCACTGATGATGATGACAACGACGACGATGAAGACAATGATGAAGAAGAAAAAGAAGATTATCCCTATGATGGCTCAGACATGATGGTTGATGAAGAGGTGGTTAGATCAGAATCCAAAACTGATGCAACAGAGAATTGTTCTAGCATAAATGATATTGAAAATATCATGATGTACCTGAATGGTTCTCGAGTTAAATATAAGGTATTGCATATACATAAAATTTGAGGTATATCAAAAGATGATAAGTTTTGAGTTATGCGGGGCTGAATTGTAATGGGGGCATGCAATCAGGCAGGCAACAATTTTGCTTTTTCTAGTCTCCTTTTGGAAATTGTCAGCCTTTTCTCAATAATTTGCCCATCCTTTTGCAACCTTTCCACACAACATGCTAACTAGTTATGTTGCATAAAGATTGAAACATAATAACAAATATGTGCAAGTTGTATATCTATGGATAATAACTAGTTAGAAGATGTTGATTTATGTAGGAGGCATTACTTGGTGCTTTTTTAGAACTGCTATTTAGTTTTAGTTTGCTGATTTAATAATTGTCACTTCCTTTCCCTTTCAGGATCTTCAGAGAGTCTTTGGACCAATCGAGAGGAGACACCTCAATGAGCTAGAAAAGCAAATGAGCAGATATGTGAAAGTTGTAGGAAAGGAGCTATCTGATCGCATGGTTTATTCCCTTAATTAACCTGCCATTCTGTCCCAGGGAGCAATGCGACTGTTAGAGGTACTGTAAACATGTTCAAACTCATCGATTTATTGCAGAAAACTTGTGGGCTCAGGCTGGAGGTTAGCATGACACATTTTTTCGGCCGATTCTTTCCTGGGCTGATGACTGAAGAATGGAGTATACCACAAGTCATTTGGTTTAAACACATTCTACATTGAGAATTGAACATCTGTTTACTAGTCGTCTATGAAGATTGGGGTAATGTGCATGGAGAATCAGATAATAGAAGATAAGGGTAAAGTGTCTGTTGGGATGGAGGATAATAGAAGAGAAGAGTGGAAACAGAAATGATGTTGCTGCATCAGATGAGCTGCAGGTGCATGACAATCACAGAAATTAGTGTCTGTGAGGATGACAAGAAGCCAACTGTTGCTATAGGTGCTTCTGTTCAAGGGGAATCGAGGAAGGTACATGAAGCTAACCAACCAGAGCTAATGGCTTAATTAGGTATCCATCACCGATACCATCATGTGACAAGCTAAGCTCTATTAGACTACTACTATCGAAATCCCATAGTCATTCTATATATCGATCGACTGCTGCAAATAAGTAGTTCAGTGTACCTTGTACTATCTTGCTAATTGAAATGTGTTTTTTTACCCCATTAGTCTTTTTTTATTGTACAGAGATCATAGCTCGATTAGCTCTGAGATCGATGACGCAGCTTTCAACTGCCTGGTTGCCTGGTCGAATCGGATAGGATAATTATTAAAAATGTATTTTTTAGTTTACCGGAGTACTGTATTTTCTGTCCCTATTCTCACTGAATGTATTTAGGAAAATTTAGTCCGATCGAATGGGATGTTTAGATGTTAATTAGAAGTATTAAAGGTGAGTTAATTATAAAATTAAGTATATGAACAAAGGTTAATTCTGGAGATCTCTAATTAATCCATCATATCAAATTATAAATTAATTATACTTAATGAATTCCTCTCGTTCATTTATATACTAAGTGAGAGGGCCGACACATGATGGAGGAGTGGTGCGGGATGACACCGCCACTGGCTAATGGGAGGTGACACGGGACGGAGGGGCAGTGTTGTACAATGTGATCGGCGGTGTGGGACGACACGACCAATATAGGACGGTGGGATCGTTGTATTGTCACTAGTCACGTTTTTTTTAAATATTTTTTTTAAAATCAAATGTGTATAGCAGTTTTAGAAATTTACAAAAATGGGTAGCAATCGGCACTTGTTCGGCTGACTCAGACCACATCAGCGCCAGTTGACTGACCAAGTATCGACTTGAGGCCACGCTGGTGCGACAATGGCTATTTCCTTGTGCCAACGACTCTTTTGACCGACTAGCGTCACGGCAGCGCTAGTCGATCGTTGATCGGCTGACTCCTATTTTCATAAATTTGTAAGAATGGGTAACAATCGATACATGGTCGACCGACTGGCACCACGTGACCCCAAGTCGGCACTTGGTCGACCGATTCAAGCCACGTCAATGCCAGTCGACCGACCAAGTGCCGACTCGGGACCACGTTGACGCGGCAACAACTATTTATCCATGCCAACGACTCTTTTGACCGACTGGCGCTACGTCAGCGCCAGTTGGCCGTTGATCGCCCGACTCCTACTGACGTGGCACCGGTCGGTCGATCAACAGCCGACTGGTCCCCTATATAAAGGGGGTCAGACGCCCCCTTCACACCCCACCCTTGGTTGCATTATTCCCCTTGAGAGGTATGTTCTTTTCTCCCTCTAGTTTTACTTTTTATAGTATAATTTAGGAGTAATTTAGGAGTAGTTTAGGAGTAATTAAGTGCTAATTTAGGACTAATTTAGTTGTAGTTTAATACTGAATTAACGGTAATTTAAGAGTATTTAGTAGTAATTTACAAGTAATTTAGGTATAGTTTAGCTGTACTTTAGGATTAATTTAGCGGTAGTTTAACAGTAATTAGTAGTAATTTAGTGGTAGTTTAACAGTAATGAATAGTTCATACATACATTAGTGATAATTTATGAATACTTAACACATAATTTAGAGGTCTTTTATAAATAATTAAGTGTACTTTTATCCGCATTTACACATAATTTAGGGGTTGTTTTTACCTCATTTATATAATTTATTTACGTTCTTTACGAAAAAATTAGAAGTTTTTTTAACATATTCCTTCATTGTGTGTAGCTCTGTTGTTGTTGCTAGCTTGCTGACGCAAGATCAGACCGTCACTGCATATGTTGTTGTCTAGTGCCGTTGCAGGTATTCGCACATAGTTTACTTTACTTTGTTATATATTTAATGCACTTTGGAAATTGAACATAGTTTATTTTACCAATTTATACATGTAATGTACTCTAAAATGTGAACATAAATAAATAATTTATTTTACCGTTTTATACATCTAATGCACTTTGGTATTCTGTTTTTTGTCATATTGTTTGATGCTTAATTTAGCTATGTTGGTGTGAACATTAATGTTTTCAGGAATTATGGATAGAACTTCATTTAAGATTTACTATAGAGATGGCCAAGTAGTTATTGATCATGACAGTGCTGATCTTAGTAATTATCAATATACTAAGAATAGTTTAAGTTGGGTGAAGAAGCGTGACATTGATAGCATTATACAGTGGATGTATCTATTTGCCCGATGCAGCCATGTGTTCGAAGGGTTATTTTGGGATATGCCTCCTATTACCTCAAACAACATGTGGAGGGGTATGTTAGAATGACGTTAGAGAAAGGTTGGGAACGAATTTTGCTAGTCTATTTCACTCCTCGTGTCCTTCCAACTATAGACCCAACACCGCAACAAGTAGTTGAATCAAGAGTACAATTAGAGGTCAGTGAGAGTAGCCAACTCTAGGAGGTTATTCTCGACACAGATGTGGCTCTGAGTTATAATGTACGTACGACTGCTAGATGCAAGCTGATGAAGGGGAGGAAATAAAGGATATAGTTGAGTTGCTTAAGAGAGAGGATCAAGATTTCGAGGAAGTTGTGGAGGAGGGTGGAGACGAGAACTTGGATGAAGGAAGCAGTAGATGACAACAATGACAATGAAGAGCTAGGTATTGTGATTCCCTACGAGTGGCAACAAGAATATTTTCATGGTCTTTCTATAAATGATGGACGTGATAATCGTTGGGAGTATGCATAGAATGAAGTGCACAGGGATGCTGTGTATCCTACAAAGGATGCTGTGAAAGATGTCGTTAAAGCATGGTCATTATCACTACGACGATCATTTCGAGTGAAGATTTCAAACCACACAAACTATGACATTGTGTGCGAGAGGAATAATTGTCCATGGAGAGTTCACACACATAAACCGAAGTGGATAATTCATTGGGTGTGCTCAATTGTGATCCAACATACATATGCGGTTGATACAACTGTAAATGGTACATTGAGGGGGTGATGTACTATGAGATTGTTGAGAATCTCAGTTACGAGCCTCAAGCCTTAATACTTGCCATAGAGAGAAGATTTCAATACACAGTCAATTATTGTAAGGCGTAGAGGGCAAAATAGAAAGCACTCGAGATGAGGTTCGGTACATTCGAGGACTCATACCATAACATGCTTCTTTGCTTGCAAATGGTGCAAACGCGCAACCCTGGCACGTACTACACCTATCAAGGGAATGATGCAATATTCCCAGAAGGTGTTAAGATTCTACACTGAGTATTATTTGCACTCGATGCTTGCATTCGGACGTTCAAATATTGTCGTCCCATTCTTTGTGTGGATGGAACATTTGAGAAACCAAGGGTTGGTTTCAGAGTCTGTGATGAGTGATTGACAATTTTTGCCCTCTGATTCGAAGGGGTTCGGAGGCTGTTTCACCGAAGGGTTTGATGGGCTCTGGTTGCTGCAGCTGTTGCAGCGGAGTGTGCCTGTCGGAGGGGTCCGAAAGTACACGATGACTGGGTTGTACCGAAGGGTTCGGTATTTTGTGAGGGGGAGCAGATTTTGATTGTTGTGCATATGCTCATTGTCTGTGAAATTGCATTTACATCTTTTGCACTTATATGCCTGATTTTAATTCATGAAATCATGTCAGCTCAGCTCTATTTAATATGTCTGAAACATTGTGTGCATGATTTTCTCTTTCCAAAATCAAATCATGCTCACTACTTAGTCTTGGATCTAGCATGTGTAGGACTGCTTTAGCTATCTTTTATCTGCTTGATAGCAAGACTCCTTTTCTATGGATGCTAAACATTGCAACTTGAAAAATTGTTCTACATACTCATGGATATTCATCAAGTGCTAAACATTTTGTTCACTTCATCAAAATTCCAAAAATCCATGATTTGCATGCTTCAAAGCAAAAAGATCTCGGTGGGTTTGTTTGTCGCACTACTCTATTCTAGACTGCTTACCATTGCACATTGGTCTGAACTGGGATAGTGTAGTGCATGCCAAAATCACCGCCTTAAGCTTCTGATGGCTTTCATGCCTAGGCTTGGCTTGATTGGCAAGTATAAGGTAGACAAACAAATAATCCCTGGCATTATGAAAAGAACAACAAAATCCATTGATCATCAAGTTTGCTTTCAATGCTCCATTTGAACTGGACTTGTTTGTCTAGAGTAGAAATTGACTAGTTTTGCGCAGTCCCTGCTTCTACTTGTCTAGTTACCTTGATTGAGTGGTGATGCTTTTATTTCAAACTGATAAAATCACATGCTGTCATTATGTTTTTAGAGAATGTTAAATTGAGCCGAGCACATGAAAATTAGTACTAAAGTTGGCATATTTTTGCTTTATATTACTTTGTAATTCTGCACATTTCGAAGCTTTGCATCTTTTTAATGCTCCTTGATGCCTACATTGCCAAAGGGGGAGAAATTTTTGAGTTCTCTGCAGCAAGGGGGTAAAACAACTCTGGGGGAGTTTTGATCTTGCAAAGGGAAGATTTGCCGAAGGGGCTTTTACTCTTTTGGAAAGGGGGAGGAAAATTCTTTTGTCAAGTGACATGATTTGGCTCGTTTCTGAGTTTTTATGGTCACTTGTGTGCTGAATTTTTCAAATTTTCTTGAACTTGAATTTGGTTGTCAATGCACTCATCAAGGGGGAGATTGAGAAACCAAGGGTTGGTTTCGGAGTCTGTGATGAGTGATTGACAGTTTTTACCCTCTGATTCGAAGGGGTTCGGAGGCTGTTTCACCGAAGGGTTCGGTGGGCTCTGGTTGCTGCAGCTGTTGCAGCGGAGTGTGCCTGTCGGAGGGGTCCGACAGTACACGATGACTGGGTTGTACCGAAGGGTTCGGTATTTTGGGCGGTACACCGGAGTGTGTGCCGAAGGTTGTTTACCCAGAGAGGTCTCCGGGGTACTGGATACACTTGTCTGTTTGTCTGTGGTGCGCAGGGGACTTCGGAGGCGATGGACGGTTCGCAGCAGGTGAACCTGGGTCAAGCGGGAGGCTTGATGCCAGGGGAGCAGGGAGCTCCGTCACGAAGGCTGTGAAGGGGTCGAGGTCGGACCTCGGGTCGAGATGCGCCGGGAGAAGGAAGTAAGTGCGGAGTGTGACTCCGGGTGAAGGTACCACGAGACGAAGTCCTCGGAGGCGAGGCACTTCGAAGGGTACTCCGAATGGAGTGACTTCGGAGTATGGTGGATCAAGTCCTCAGCAATGATGCAAGGTGTTCGAAGTGTGCTCCGGAGGGAGACACTCCAAGGTATACCCGATGAAGGTCTCAGAAGTCGAGGTGCATCGAAGGCATGATCCGGGTGAGGATCGTCGAGGAGGGCGCTCGGGCAGAGACACTGCAACGAAGTGCTCATGTAATGCTTCATGCGGAGGCCTTGGACGAAGGAGGGACTTCGAAGGGTGGTACTCCGAAGGTGGGGCTTCAGAGTGAAGTAGGCTTTGGAGCGAAGCTGGCTCCGGAGTGAGGCTGACTCCAGAGTGAGGCGGACTTGAGGTACTTCGGCCTTGCATGGCTTCGGTACACGGACTGACGGAGTTCGAGCTGGGAGAAGCTGTGAAGCCTTGGTGGTCCACTCCGAAGGTGTTGGTGTGAAGGTCCAAGGGCTTTGACGGTTTCGGCTCAAAACCATCACTGTATCGAAGGCTGACTTCAGTGAAGCGAAGACTGTCAGGCTCAAGGCTTCTCACCGAAGCTACCGCACCCGTCGCGTGCAAAGGGGGGCTTCAGAAGGGTCCAAAACTGCAAAGGCTGACAGCGTCTGCTTTGCAAAAGCTGGTATTGTCCCCTCTGCGAAGCTGACAAAAGAAGCCTCCAAATAAAGTAGACTACCAGTTGTACCCCCCTGTTCTGATGAGACAAAACCGGTGTAAACCCTAGGGGTAAAGTAGTCTATTCACATGGCTGAATAGTGCCTATAAATAGTGTAGGCTGGCTAGGTCACCTGAACACTTTGAGCAGCCATTGTAGAACTCCTATGCTAGCCACCACACTCTCTGTATTCATCCTGTGAGTTCATTTTTGTGTTCCCTGTTCAAGCATTGAACCTTTGATTCTGTGTTCATTTATTGCTTGAGCTTGTATGCGTACTTATCTGCATGCTTCGATCTCTCTTGTCTCACTTCTTTTGAGTTGAGTTTGTGCACTGAATCTTTTCTGGAGAAGTGTGTGAGAAGCCTGTTCGAGCGAAGTGTGTTTGAGCAAAGTGTGTGGTTTTCAGTGTATGTTCGCTCTATGTAAACTGGAGGCTAGACCTCTCTGATTACTAGCGAAGCACTATTCGAAGCTTGTTTTCTTCCCTTGTCGAAGTCCTCGGCGAAGTCTGTTCAGTGTGCGTATAGACCTTCGAAGTACGAAGCCTAGCACCAGTTGTTGTCGCTGAGTATTTGGTCAAAGTCCGCAGAGGAAGTCTGCTCTTGCAAAGGGTGTAGTGCGAAGCCTGCTCGAAGGCACCCAGCGTGCGAAGCCTGCACTGCCTTAGCAAAACAGATCGAAGTCCTCAGAGGGAAGTCCGCTCTTGCGAAGGGTGAAGTGCGAAGCCTGCTCGGAGCACCCTGTGTGCGGAGCCTGCACTGACTTAGCAGAGCTGAATTTTCGGTGTTGTGGGTAGAGCGAAGTCTTCTTGGCTTCGAACTTTTGCTCCTTGCGAAGCCTGATTTCGGAGCTGTGAAAGACCTCCGAACCAAAACTTCGAAGGGTGTGTTCGAAGCCTGTTCCGTAGAAGACAGAAGTAAAACAGAAGGCTATTTTTTGTCTGAAATTTTTTAAAGCTCCCATTCACCCCCCTGGTCACCGTTTCCGGTCCAACAATTGGTATCAGAGCGGGTTAAGATCACCAGTTGACCTTAACCAGTTTTGTGATCTGTTGGCGACATGGACAGAGTTAGTAAAATACCTCTATTCGATCAGACTGATTTTGCATACTGGAAGGTGCGCATGGAGGCTTACTTGCTAAGCCAAGGAAATGCAATTTGGGAGATTGTGGACTCACAATACTCCATCCCTGAAACTCGCACCTCTCAAACAGAGAAGGATCAATATAATGCCAACTCCAAGGCAAGAAATATATTGTTCATTGGTTTGAGTAGAAGTGAGTTTGATAGGGTGCAACACCTTAGGACTGCTAGGGAAATTTGGACCACTCTCACTATTTTTCATGAGGGCTCTACACAGATTAAGGCCAGGCGTCAAAGCACATACAATCAACAGTATCAGTTGTTTGTACAGGCACCTGGTGAATCTATAGATGCCATGTTTTCTCGCTTTGATGCGATAGTGAGTAACTTGCGGTCCAACGGGACGCTTGCTTACAATGATCATGATAGGGCTATCAAGCTTCTCTATGCTCTTGATCGTAGCATATGAGAAGTAAAGATATCCAGCATTGAGGAGTCCACAGGTTATGACACATTGACCTGTGATGAGCTCTTCAGCAAGCTAAAGTCCACAGAGATTGCCAAGGCATCTCTTGCAGTGCATAGGAACTCCTTGCCACAACCATTGGCACTAGTTTCTAGCACTAGCCATGGCACCACTGCAGAACCAAGCACATCAGGCACTTGTGTTTTTGCAGATGGTTTTGCTTTGTCCTCCCTGGTTTCCATCACTAAGGAGCAGGTGGATACTCTGGATGATGATGAGCTTGCTCTCATTGCCAGAAGGTTCACCCGTTTTCACCATGAGAGATGGGATCAGAGGAGAAGTGGTTTTAGTGGTTGTTTTGAGTGTGGCGACACTTCTCACATCAAGGCCAACTGTCCTAAACTCAAGAAGAGAGATGAGAGTGAGCGCCCCAAATACCACAAGAAGAAGAGGAAACCATTTGTGAAGGGCAAGCGCGGCAAGGTGGCTAAGAGGGTAGCCAAAGCCGCTTCCAGAGAATTTGTTGTTGCTCTCAGCGACATCGACACTTCCTTAACTAAGGAGTCGAGCTCTGAGGATGAGGAGTCTCCAAGGAAGGAGGAGAAGAAGGACAAGAAGGGACGAGATTTCACCGGCCTTTTCTTCATGGCCGACAACAATCACAGCGGCGATGAGCTTGACTCATCTGAGGTACCACTATCCTATGACCAGCTTTCAATTAAACTAGATGAACTGAATGAAGTAGTTCTTGGTCAGGATAGGTTACTTGTGCAAGCCGCTAGAGATAGAAAAGACCTTAGACTTAGGCTAGAATCTGTGTCTACTGATTATGCCATGCTTAAGTCTAGGGTTAATGATGCTGAATGTGAATCTTGCACTGTTGTCATGGGAGAGCTTGCTCAGTTACGTTATGTGCATGCTCAAACTCTTTCTGAGCTTGAGACTGCACAGAAGCAGCTTTTGATGGTGGATTCTAGTCCTCATGATATAATTAAATGCATGAATTGCCCCTTATTATGTGAGAGCATTGATTTACGTGATAAGCATGTTCATGATTTAGAGGCTAGATTGGAGAGGGCCGGTAGTTCTAAGGATGTGCAACCTGTGTGTGACACTTGCATAACCCTTAAGGACCAGCTGGGCACTGTTAGAGAGCGAGCTGAGAACCTAATGACTAAAAATGAATACCTTCTTTCTGTGGTTAACAAATGCACTGAGGGAAAGAGTAGGATGGATTTGCTCTTGGCCAAAACCAAGATGTGTGCTGACAGAGCAGGGTTAGCTCTAGGTTTGGGTTTTGAGAGGATTTCTTCAGACAGAAAGAACAAAACTGTTTTTAACTCACCCACTACCCTAGAGAAAGAGAGAGCTCTCTTAGACACTCCATCAGCCAAAAAGCCTACCCGGAATCCAAAGAAAACCACTCCTTCTGCCAAGAAAATCCCTCCCAAGAAAACCACTCAGCAGAAGCCCAAGGAGCCTGTGAGGATTGCTCCTATGACCCATGAGAGCGCCCCTAGGAGAGTTTTTCATTGTTCCTATTGTCAGCGGGCGGGTCATCTAGTTGGGTTCTGTTTTTGTCGCATCAAGGATGAGAAACGCTATCAGGCGATGAGGTTCCAGAACATGCATTACCCATCTTTAGGTATGCATGAGTTTGAGTTTTACTCATGTCCTGCTTTCGAGGCTCCTCGTGCTTCTCGGAGAGGTTTTGCTCCTCGAGGTGTTCACCATATTCCATATGGTGGTAGACCCCGGACGAGTAGCTTTGTACCTCGTCAGAGTAGGAGACCTCGTCATGCTTTTAGATCACAGCATGTAGGTAGACCTCGCACTTTGCATCATTCTGATTATCCTGTGCATAAACAGTATACCTTTACTGTGCCTACTACTCGTATCACTCAGTGTTGGATGCCTCGTCATATATTCACTCAGCCCAGCACTGAGCGATCGAGATTTTCTTATCATGTGTAGGCGCCGGACAGAGGCTTGGAGGGCACGTGGATCATGGACTCCGGTTGTTCGCGCCATATGACCGGAGATGCAGCATGGTTCTCCAGCCTCACCACAACCAAGCAAAGGGAACATATCACCTCCGGGAACAATCGAAGGAGTAGAGTGAAAGGTAAAGGTGTGGTAAGAATTAACTCGAATTTCACTCTCAAAGATGTTGATTTGGTTGAGAATTTGGGATACAATTTGCTTTCTGTATCTCAATTGCTTGATGAGGGCTTCGAGGTGCGATTCCATCGCGATACTTCGCAAGTACTCAATTCTAATGGCATTGTGGTCTGTAAGATCTTTAGAGTTGGGAGAGTTTTTGGAGCTGATTTTTCTGAGTCATCTGGTTCTTCTCATTGTCTTGTTGCACATTCTACTTCTGAGCTGCGGAAGTGGCATAGGAGACTAGGACATATGAGCTTTGAGTTGCTCGCTCGTCTGAGTGCCCTAGATCTGATCCGAGGATTGCCCAAGCTCAAGTTTGAGAAGAATTTAGTTTGCGTTCCTTGTCGACATGAAAAAATGATTGCCGCTTCGCACTCACCAGTCACCACTGTGATGACTGAACAACCCGGAGAACTTCTCCACATGGACATTGTAGGTCCTTCTCGGGTTAGTTCTTTAGGCGGCAAGTGGTATGTGTTAGTCATTGTCGACAATTTCTCTCGCTACTCTTGGGTCTTCTTTCTTGCCAGCAAGGATGAAGTGTTTTCACACTTTCGGAGCTTGGCTTTGAGACTTTTCACTGAACTCCCTGGTGCATTGAAATTCATTCGAAGTGATAATGACACTGAGTTCAAGAACAATCTCTTTGTTGACTTTTGCATGGAGCATGGCATAGAACATCAATTCTCTGCTCCGCGGGTTCCTCAACAGAACGGTGTTGTTGAGAGAAAGAACCGTACTTTGGTTGAGATGGCTAGGACGATGCTCGATGAGCATAGGACTCCTAGGAAATTCTGGGCTGAGGCCATTAACACTGCTTGTTACATCTCAAACCGAATTTTCTTGCGCTCAATTTTGAACTTGACATCTTATGAACTGCGTTTTGGGAGACAACCCAAGGTTACTCATCTTCGAGTTTTTGGTTGTCGTTGTTTATCCTAAAACGTGGAAATTTGGACAAATTTGAGTCGCGTTCTTCTGACGGGATCTTTTTGGGTTACACTACACATGGTCATTCTTATCGTGTTTATAATTTGGAGACTAACACTGTCATCGAGTCATGTGATGTGACTTTTGATGAATCAAGCCCCTCTTTTAGTTCTTGAGAAACCAAGGGTTGGTTTCGGAGTCTGTGATGAGTGATTGACAGAGTTTACCCTCTGATTCGAAGGGGTCCCTCCGAAGGGGTTTGGAGGTTTGTTCTCCGAAGGTGTTCGGAGGTTGTTTCACCGAAGGGTTTGGTGGGCTCTGGTTGCTGCAGCTGGTGCAGCGGAGTGTGCTTGTCGGAGGGGTCCGATAGTACACGATGACTGGATTGTACCAAAGGGTTCGGTACTTTGGGCGGTACACCGGAGTTTGTATCCGAGGTTGTTACCCGGAGAGGTCTCCGGGGTACTGGATACACTTGTCTGCTTGTCAGTGGTGCGCAGGTGACTTCGGAGGCGATGGACGGTTCGTAGCAAGTGAACCTGGGTCAAGCGGGAGGCTTGATGCCAGGGGAGCGGGGAGCTCCGTCACGAAGGCTGCGAAGGGGTCAAGGTCAGACCTCGGGTCGAGGTGCGCCAGGAGAAGGCAGTAAGTGCAGAGTGTGACTCCGGGTGAAGGTACTCCGAGACGAAGTCCTCGGAGGCGAGGCACTTCGAAGGGTACTCCGAATGGAGTGACTTCGGAGTATGGTGGATCAAGTCCTCAGCAGAGGCAAGGTGTTCAAAGTGTGCTCCGGAGGGAGACACTCGAAGGTATACCCGACGAAGGTCTCAGAAGTCGAGGTGCATCGAAGGCATGGTCCGGGTGAGGCTCGTCGAGGAGTGTGCTCGGGGAGAGACACTGCGACGAAGTGCTCATGGAATGCTTCATGCGGAGGCCTTGGACGAAGGAGGGACTTCGAAGGGTGGTACTCCGAAGGTGGGGCTTCGGAGTGAAGCAGGCTTCGGAGCAAAGCTGGCTTCTCCGGAGTGAAGTAGGCTTCGGAGCGAAGCTGGCTCCAGAGCGAGGCTGGCTCCAGAGTGAGGATGACTTGAGGTACTTCAGCCATGCATGACTTCGGTACACGGACTGACGAAGTTCGAGCTGGGAGAAGCTGCGAAACCGTGGTGGTCCACTCCGAAGGTGTTGGTGCGAAGGCCAAAGGGCTTTGACGGCTTCGGCTCAAAACCGTCACTGTATCGAAGGCTGACTTTGGTGAAGCGAAGGTGAGAAACCAAGGGTTGGTTTCGGTGTTTGTGTTGAGTGATTGACGGGCTTTTAACCTCTGGTTCGAAGGGGTACCTCCGAAGGGTGTTCGGAGGTGGTTTCACCGAAGGGGTCGGTGGTTTGGTTGCTGCAGCTGTCGCAGCGGAGTGTGCCTGTTGGAGGGGTCCGACAGTACACGATGGCTGGGTTCGTATCGAAGGTCTCGGTACTTTGGGCGGTACACCGGAGTGTGTGCCGGAGGTTGCTAACCCGGAGAGGTCTCCGGAGTACTAGATACACTTGTCTGTTTGTCTGTGGTGCGCAGGGGACCTCGGAGGTGACGGACGGTTCGTAGCAGGTGAACCTGGGTCAAGCGGGAGGCTTGATACTAAGGGAGCGGGGAGCTCCGTCACGGTGGCTGCGAAGGAGTCCGGGTCGGACCTCGGGTCGAGGTGCACCAGGTGAAGGCAGTAAGTGCGGAGCGTGGCTCCGAGTGAAGGTACTCCGAGACAAAGTCCTCGGAGGCGAGGCACTTCGAAGGTACTCCGGAAGGAGTGACTTCGGAGTATGGTGGATCAAGTCCTCTGGGGAGGCAAGGCGTTCGAAGTGTGCTCTGGAGGGAGACATTCGAAGATACCCGACGAAGGTCTCAGAAGTCAAGGTGCATCGAAGGCATGGTCCGGGTGAGGCTCGTCGAGGAGTGTGGTCGGGGAGAGACACTGCGACGAAGTGCTCATGGAATGCTTCATGCGGAGGCCTTGGACGAAGGAGGGAGTTCGAAGGGTGGTACTCCGAAGGTGGGGCTTCGGAGTGAGGAAGGCTTCGGAGCGAGGCTAGCTCCGGAGTGAAGGTTGACTTGTGGTACTTCGGCCATGCATGGCTTTAGTACATGGACTGACGGAATTCGAGCTGGGAGTAGCTGCGAAGCCATGGTGGTCCACTCCGGAGGTGGTGGTGCGAAGGCCCAAGGGCTTTGACGGCTTCGGCTCAAAACCGTCACTGTATCGGAGGCTGACTTCGAGAAGCGAAGGCCATCAGGCTCAAGGCTTCTCGCCGAAGCTACCGCACCCCTCGCGTGCGAAGGGGGGCTTCAGGAAGGTCAAGGACTGCAAAGGCTGACAGAGAAGCCTCCAGAATAAAGTTTGACTATCTTTTGTACCCCTCTGTTCTGTAGAGACAAAAGTGGTGTAAACCCTAGGGGTAAAGTAGTCATTTCACTTGGGTGAACTGTGGGCTATAAATATGGGGGCTGGGTAGGTAACATTTAACACTTTGAGCATTTACTGTTGAGCTCCTGTACTAGCCCCCTCTCTGTATTCATCTAGTGAGATTAATTTTATTGTGTTCCTTGTTCAAGCGGCGAAGCCCTGCTTCTGTGTTGTCTTTCTGCTTGAACTTGTTTGCATACCTCGCTAGTTGTAGTGCACCGAAGCCTGTCTAGGCGAAGTGTGTTTTTGTGCGAAGTGTGCGTTCGCTCTGTGTAACAGGAGGCTAGACCTCGCTGCTTACTAGCGAAGCCCTGATCGAAGCCCGTTTTACTTCTTGTGTCGAAGCCCTTAGCGATGTCTGTTTAGTGTGCGTTTAGACCTTCGCAGAACAAATCCCAACACCAGTTGTTGTCTCTAAGTTTTAGGTCGAAGTCCTCAGAGGGTAGTCCACTCTTGCGAAGGGTGAAGTGCGAAGCCTGCTCGAAGCACCCTGTGTGCGGAGCCTGCACTGACTTAGCAGAGTTGTTTTTGGGATTGTGGGTGGAGCGAAGTCTGCTTGGCTTCGGACTTTTACTCCTTGCGAAGCCTGTGTTCGGAGCTGTCAAGTACCTCCAAACCAGACCTTCGAAGGCTGGTGTTTGTAGCCTGTTCCGCAGTAGACAGAATTAAAACCGAAGGTTGTTTTTAGCCCATGTTTTTTAAAAGCTACCATTCACCCCCCCCCTCTGGTCGTCGTTTCCGGTCCAACAATTGGTATCAGAGCGGGTTAAGATCACCAGTTGACCTTAACCGGTTTTGTGATCTGTTGGCGACATGGATAGAGGCAGTAAAATTCCTCTGTTCGATGGGACTGACTTTGTATACTGGAAGGTGGGCATGGAGGCTTACTTGCTAAGCCAAGGAAATGCAATTTGGGAGATTGTGGACTCACAATACTCCATCCCTGATACTCGCACCACTCAAACAGAGACAGATCAGTATAATGCCAACTCCAAGGCTAGGAATATATTGTTCATTGGTTTGAGCCGGAGTGAGTTTGATAGGGTGCAGCACCTTAGGACTGCTAGGGAAATTTGGACCACTCTCACTATTTTTCATGAGGGCTCTACTTAGATCAAGGCCAGGCGCCAAAGCACATACAATCAACAGTATCATCTGTTTGTGCAGGCACCTGGTGAATCTATAGATGCCATGTTTTCACGCTTTGATGCTTCAGTGAGTAATTTGCGGTCCAACGAGACGCTTGCTTACAATGATCATGACAGGGCTATCAAGCTTCTCTATGCTCTTGACCGTAGCATATGGGAAGTAAAGATATTCAGCATTGAGGAGTCCACAAGTTATGACACACTGACCTGTGATGAGCTCTTTAGCAAGCTGAAGTCCACAGAGATTGCCAAGGCATCTCTTGCTGTGCACAGAAGCTCTTTGCCACAACCATTGGCATTGGTTTCTAGCACTAGCCGTGGCACCGCTGCAGAACCAAGCACATCTGGTACTTGTGTTCTTGCAGATGGTTTTGCTTTGTCCTCCCTGGTCTCCGTCACAAAGGAGAAGGTGGACACTCTGGATGATGATGAGCTTGCTCTCATTGCCAGAAGGTTCACCCGTTTTCATCATGAAATACGGGATCAGAGGAGAAGTGGTTTCAGTGGTTGCTTTGAATGCGGCGACACTTCTCATATCAAGGCAAATTGCCCTAAGCTCAAAAAGAGAGATGAGAGTGAGCGCCCCAAATACCACAAGAAAGAGAGGAAACCCTTCGTGAAGGGCAAGCGCGGCAAGGTGGCTAAGAGAGTAGCCAAAGCCACTTCCAGAGCATTTGTTGCTGCTCTCAGCGACATCGACACTTCCTCAACTGAGGAGTCGAGCTCTGAGGAGGAGTCCCCAAGGAAGGAGGACAAGAAGGACAAGAAGGGACGAGACTTCACCGGTCTTTGCTTCATGGCCGACAGCGATCACAGCGGCGATGAGCTTGACTCATCTGAGGTACCTCTATCATCTGACCAGCTATTAATTAAATTAGATGAGCTGAATGAAGTAGTTCTCGGTCAGGATAGATTACTTGTGCAAGCCGCTAGAGAAAGAAAAGACCTTAGACTTAGGCTAGAATCTGTTTCTACTGAATATGCCATGCTTAAGTCTAAAGTTAATGATGCTGAATGTGACTCTTGTACTGTAGTCATGGGTGAGCTTGCTCAGTTGCGTTCTGTACATGCTCAAACTCTTTCTGAGCTTGAGACTACACAGAAGCAGGTTTTGGTGGTGGATTCTAGACCTCTTGATAATATTGAATGCATGAACTGTTCTTTATTGCGCGAGAGCATTAATTTACGTGATAAACATGTTCATGATTTAGAGGCTAGATTGGAGAGGGCCGGTAGTTCTAAGGATGTGCAACCTGTTTGTGACATGTGCATTACCCTTAAGGACCAGCTAGGCACTGTTAGAGAGCGAGCTGAGAACCTCTTGTCTGAAAATGAATACCTTCTTTTTGTGGTTAATAAATGCACTGAGGGAAAGGGTAGGATGGACTTGCTCTTGGCTAAAACCAAGATGTGTGGTGACAGAGCAGGGTTAGCTCTAGGTTTGGGTTTTGAGAGGATTCCTTTAGATAGTGAAAACAAAACTGTTTTTACCTCTCCCACTACCCTAGAGAAAGAGAGAGCTCTGTTAGACACCCCATCAGCCAAAAAGCCTACCCGACCACCAAAGAAAACAACTCCTCCTGCCAAGAAAAATCCTCCCAAGAAAACCACTCAGCAGAAGCCCAAGGAGCCTGTGAGAGTTGCTCCTGTGACCCATGAGAGTGCCCCCAGGAGAGTCTTTCATTGTTCCTACTGTCAGCGAGCGGGTCATTTGGTTGGGTTCTGTTTTCGTCGCATCAAGGATGAGCGACGCTCTCAGACGATGAGTTACCAGGACGTGCATTACCCATCTTTAGGTATGCATGAGTCTGAGTTTTACTATCGTCCTACTTTTGAGGCTCCTTGTGCTTCTCGGAGAGGTTTTGCTCCTCGAGGTGTTCACCATGTTCCATATGGTGGTAGACCTCGGGCGAGTAGCTTTGTACCTCGTCAGAGTAGGAGACCTCGACATGTTGTTCGATCATAGCATGTAGGTAGACCTCGCACTTTGCATCATTCGGATTATCATGTGCGTAGACCGTCTACTTTTACTGTGCCTACTACTCGTGTCACTCAGTGCTGGATGCCTCGTCATTTTTTCACTCACCCCAGCACTGAGCGATCGAGATATTCTTATCATGTGTAGGCGACAGATCGAAGCTTGGAAGGCACGTGGATCATGGACTCCGATTGTTCGCGCCATATGACCGGAGATGCAGCTTGGTTCTCCAGCCTCACCACAACCAAGCAAAGGGAACATATCACCTTCGGAAACAATTGAAGAAGTAGAGTGAAAGGTAAAGGTGTGGTAAGAATTAATTCAAATTTCACTCTCAAAGATGTTGCTTTGGTTGAAAATCTGGGATACAATTTGCTGTTTGTATCTCAGTTGCTTGATGAGGGCTTCGAAGTGCGATTTCATCGCGATACTTCGCAAGTGCTCAATTCTGATGGCGTTGTGGTGTGTAAGATCTTTAGAGTTGGGAGAGTTTTTGGAGCTGATTTTTCAGAGTCATATGGTTCTTCTCATTGTCTTGTTGCACATTCGACTTCTGAGCTTTGGAAGTGGCATAGGAGACTAGGGCATATGAGCTTTGAGTTGCTCGCTCGTCTGAGTGCCCTAGGTCTGATCCGAGGATTGCCCAAGCTCAAGTTTGAGAAGAATTTAGTTTGCGCTCCTTGTCGACATGGAAAAATGATTGCCGCTTCGCATTCGCCAGTCACCACAGTGATGACTGAACAACCCGGAGAACTTCTCCACATGGACACTGTAGGTCCGTCTCGGGTTAGTTCTTTAGGCGACAAGTGGTATGTTTTAGTGATTGTCGACGATTTCTCTCGCTACTCTTGGGTCTTCTTTCTTGCCAGCAAGGATGAAGTGTTTTCACACTTTCGGAGCTTAGCTTTGAGACTTTTTACTGAACTCCCTGGTGCATTGAAATTCATTCGAAGTGATAATGGCACTGAGTTCAAAAATAGTCTCTTTGTTGACTTTTGCATGGAGCATGGTATAGAACATCAATTCTCTGCTCCGCGGGTTCCTCAACAAAACGGTGTCGTTGAGAGGAAGAACCGCACTTTGGTTGAGATGGCTAGGACGATGCTCGATGAACATAGGACTCCTAGAAAATTCTGGGCTGAGGCCATGAACACTGCATGTTACATCTCAAACCGAATATTCTTGCGCTCAATTTTAAACTTGACATCTTATGAGCTACGTTTTGGGAGACAGCCCAAGGTTACTCATCTTCGAGTTTTCGGCTGTCGTTACTTTATCCTAAAACGTGGTAATTTGGATAAATTTGAGTCGCGTTCTTCTGACGGGATCTTTTTGGGTTACACTACACATGGTCATTCTTATCGTGTTTATAACTTGGAAACTAACACTGTCATCGAGTCATGTGATGTGACTTTTGATGAATCAACCCCCTCTGTTAGTTCTGCACTTGAACAGGCAAATGAACATGACATGGAACAGACCATCTTCGAAGACGAAGATCCCGGAGAGTTCGAGGATGAACCCCTACTACCCTCGACATCAACCCCCGAAGCTGACCCCGCTTCAACCACTTCGGCACGAGGTCCTGAAGCGACTACCTCGACATTGGTCATCTTGGACCACTTCAACGCACAAGTTGAGGGGGAGACTGCATCCCGCCGCGAGGCTCCACACCATGTTCAAAGGATGCATCCTCCCGAGCAGATCATTGGTGAGCTTGATCAAAGGGTAACACATTCTCATGCTCATTTCATTGATTCCGCTTTTGTTGCCTCTTTTGAGCCCTTAGATGTTAGTCATGCACTTTCTGATTCTAGTTGGATCAATGCCATGCATGAGGAACTTGAAAATTTTGAGAGAAATCAAGTCTGGTCATTAGTTGATCCTCCATCAAATGTTCATTTCATTGGAACAAAATGGATTTTCAAAATAAACAAGGGGAGGACGGGACTATAGTTAGAAACAAGGCTAGACTTGTAGCTCAGGGTTTTTCTCAACTAGAAGGGATTGATTTTACTGAAACTTTTGCACCTGTTGCTCGCCTTGAGGCCATTAGGATTTTGCTTGCCTTTGCGACATCCCGGGGATTCAAACTCTATCAAATGGATGTCAAAAGTGCTTTTCTTAATGGCTTCATAGGTGAAGATGTTTATGTAAAACAACCCCTGGTTTTGAAAACCCCAAGTACCCACATAAAGTCCTTAAACTTCATAAGGCTCTTTATGGACTCAAGCAGGCCCCTCGGGCATGGTATGATAGACTTAAGTCTTTTCTGCTTGAGCGAGGGTATTTGATGGGCTCTGTTGATAAAACACTGTTTACTCTCAAGCATGGCAAAGATTTCCTTCTAGTGCAGATTTATGTGGATGATATCATCTTTGGTGGCTCTTCTCATGCTTTGGTTGCCGAGTTTGCAGATACCATGAGCAGGGAATTTGAAATGTCTATGATGGGTGAACTCACCTTTTTCCTTGGTTTGCAAATCAAACAAAGCAAACAAGGTACTTTCGTCCACCAGACGAAGTACACCAAGGACCTGCTCAAGAAGTTTGACATGGCAGATGCGAAGCCCCTCGCCACTCCAATGGCTACATCTGTAGCATTGGATCCTGACGAAGATGGAGAAGCCGTAGATCAGAAGGAGTTCCGAAGCATGATCGGCTCCCTCCTCTACTTGACTTCTACGAGGCCGGACATACACTTCGCAGTGTGTCTGTGCGCTCATTTTCAGGCTTCACCACGAGCTTCGCACCACCAAGCGGTAAAACGCATCCTAAGGTATCTCAAACATACCCTCAAATTTGGCATATGGTATTCAGCGTCTTCATCTTTATGTCTTCGAGGTTATTCCGATGCGGATTTTGCTGGGTGTAGGATTGATAGGAAAAGTACCTCTGGTACTTGTCATTTTCTGGGTACTTCTTTGGTTTGCTGGTCTTCCCGCAAACAGTCTAGTGTTGCACAATCGACGGCTGAGGCCAAATATGTTGCTGCAGCTAGCTGTTGCTCTCAGATTTTGTGGATGACTTCCACTTTGCGGGATTTCGGGTTAGTTTATAAGAGTGTTCCACTTTTCTGTGATAACACTAGTGCTATTTGTATTGCAAACAACCCGGTTCAGCACTCCAGAACCAAACACATTGATGTGCGATATCATTTTCTCAGAGATCACAATGAGAAGGGTGATATTGAACTCCAATATGTTGATACCCAACACCAACTAGCCGACATTTTCATGAAACCCCTCGATGCTTCTCGATTTGCCTACTTGCGTGGGGAACTTGGTATTTGTCATCCTTACGGCATTTTGTGAGGGGGAGCAGACTTTAATTATCCTGCATGTGCTCATCATGTGTGAAATTGCATTTACATCTTTTGCATTTATATGCCTGTTATTAATTCATAAAGTCGTGTCAGCTCAGCTCTTTTGAATGTATCTGAAACACTAATGTGCATGATGTTTTCTTTTCAAAATCAAATCGTGCTCACTGCTTAGTCTTGAATCTAGCATATTTAGGCAGGACTACTTTAGCTATCTTTTTTCTGCTTGATAGCAAGCAACTTTTCTCTGGATGTTAAAAATTGCAACTTGAAAAATTGTTCTACATTCTCATGGAGATTCATAAAGTGCCAAACAATTTGTTCACTTAATCCCAAATACCAAAATCCATGATTTGCATGCTTCAAAGTAAAAGATTCAGGTGGGTTTGTTTGTCGCACTACCCTATTCTAGACTGCTTACCTTTGCACATCGGTCTGAACTGGAATAGTGTAATGTCTGCCAAAATCATTGCCTTAAGCTTCTGATGGCTTTCATGCCTAGGCTTGGCCTGATTGGAAAGTATAAGGTGGACAAACAAATAACCCCTAGCATTAAGAAAAGAACAACAAAATTCATTGATCATCAAGTTTGCTTTCATTGCTCCATTTGAACTGGACTTGTCTGTCTCGAGTAGAAATTGACTAGCTTTGCGCAGTCCCTGCTTTTACTTGTCTAAGTTTCCTTGACTAAGTGGTGATGCTTTTATTTCAAAATAACAAAATCACATGTTGTCATTATGTTTTTAGAGAATGTTAAATTGAGCTGAGCACATGATACTTGGTATTAAGGACTGGCATATTTTTGCTTTATATGTCTTTGCAATTCTGCTCATTTCCAAGCAATGCATCTGTTACATGCTCCTTGATGCTTGCATTGCCAAAGGGGGAGAAATTTGGGTTCTCTGTTGCAACAAGGTATAATTTTCACAGGGGAGTTTTTATCTTGAGAAAGGGGAGATTTTCCGAAGGGGCTTTTACTCTTTTGAAAAGGGGGGGGGGAATTCTTATGTCAAGTGACATGATTTGGCTCGTTTCTGAGTTTTTATGGTCACCTGTGTGCTGAACTTTTTCAAATTTTCTTGAACTTGAATTTGGTTGTCAATGCACTTATCAAGGGGGAGATTGAGAAACCAAGGGTTGGTTTCGGTGTTTGTGATGAGTGATTGACAGGCTTTTAACCTCTGGTTCGAAGGGGTACCTCCGAAGGGTGTTCGGAGGTGGTTTCACCGAAGGGGTCGGTGGTTTGGTTGCTGCAGCTGTCGCAGCGGAGTGTGCCCGTCGGAGGGGTCCAACAGTACACGATGACTGGGTTCATACCGAAGGTCTCGGTACTTTGGGCGGTACACCGGAGTGTGTGCCGGAGGTTGCTAACCCGGAGAGGTCTCCGGAGTACTAGATACACTTGTCTGTTTGTCTGTGGTGCGCAGGGGACCTCGGAGGTGACGGACGGTTCGTAGCAGATGAACCTGGGTCAAGCGGGAGGCTTGATGCTAGGGGAGCGGGGAGCTCCGTCACGGTGGCTGCGAAGGAGTCCGGGTCGGACCTCGGGTCGAGGTGCACCAGGTGAAGGTAGTAAGTGCGAAGCGTGGCTCCGGGTGAAGGTACTCCGAGACAAAGTCCTCGGAGGCGAGGCACTTCGAAGGTACTCCGGAAGGAGTGACTTCGGAGTATGGTGGATCAAGTCCTCTGCGGAGGCAAGGCGTTCGAAGTGTGCTCCGGAGGGAGACATTCGAAGATACCCGACGAAGGTCTCAGAAGTCGAGGTGCATCGAAGGCATGGTCCGGGTGAGGCTCGTCGAGGAGTGTGCTCTGGGAGAGACACTGCGACGAATTGCTCATGGAATGCTTCATGCGGAGGCCTTGGACGAAGGAGGGACTTCGAAGGGTGGTACTCCGAAGGTGGGGCTTCGGAGTGAGGAAGGCTTCAGAGCGAGGCTAGCTTCGGAGTGAAGGTTGACTTGTGGTACTTCGGCCATGCATGGCTTTGG
Organism: Zizania palustris; assembly: GCA_019279435.1. Lineage (NCBI taxonomy): Eukaryota > Viridiplantae > Streptophyta > Magnoliopsida > Poales > Poaceae > Zizania > Zizania palustris. The sequence continues at coordinate 11,546,134 of JAAALK010000284.1, forward strand.
TACATGGACTGACGGAATTCGAGCTGGGAGTAGCTGCGAAGCCGTGGTGGTCCACTCCGGAGGTGGTGGTGCGAAGGCCCAAGGGCTTTGACGGCTTCGGCTCAAAACCATCACTGTATCGGAGGCTGACTTCGGGAAGCGAAGGCCGTCAGGCTCAAGGCTTCTCGCCGAAGCTACCGCACCCCTCACGTGCGAAGGGGGGCTTTAGGAAGGTCAAGGACTGCAAAGGCTGACACTGTCTGCTTTGCAAAAAGCTGACGCTGTCCCCTCTGCAAAGTTGACAGAGAAGCCTCCAGAATAAAGTTTGACTACCTTTTGTACCCCTCTGTTCTGTAGAGACAAAACTGGTGTAAACCCTAGGGGTAAAGTAGTCATTTCACTTGGGTGAACTGTGGGCTATAAATATAGGGGCTGGGTAGGTAACATTTAACACTTTGAGCATTTACTGTTGAGCTCCTGTACTAGCCCCCTCTCTGTATTCATCCAGTGAGATCAATTTTATTGTGTTCCTTGTTCAAGCGGTGAAGCCCTGCTTCTGTGTTGTCTTTCTGCTTGAACTTGTTTGCATACCTCGCTAGTTGTAGTGCACCGAAGCCTATCTAGGCGAAGTGTGTTTTTGTGCGAAGTGTGCTTTTCAGTGTGTGTTCGCTCTGTGTAACAGGAGGCTAGACCTCGCTTCTTACTAGCGAAGCCCTGATCGAAGCCCGTTTTACTTCTTGTGTCGAAGCCCTTAGCGGTGTCCGTTTAGTGTGCGTTTAGACCTTCGCAGAACAAAGCCCAACACCAGTTGTTGTCTCTAAGTTTTAGGTCGAAGTCCTCAGAGGGTAGTCCACTCTTGCGAAGGGTAAAGTGCGAAGCCTGCTCTAAGCACCCTGTGTGCGGAGCCTGCACTGACTTAGCAGAGTTGTTTTCGGGATTGTGGGTGGAGCGAAGTCTGCTTGGCTTCGGACTTTTACTCCTTGTGAAGCCTGTGTTCGGAGCTGTTCAACACTTCAACGGCCGAACGAGACTGATGTGGCCACGTTCGGCCGATGAAGTACTGAACGTGGGTCTATAAATAGGGACGCCGAAGGCCCCCTCCTAAGGTGTAACACCCCAGAAATTAAAAAGGATTAAAATAAAAGAAAATATTATTTAAAACATTTTTGGATTTATTATTAAAGGAAAAATCACAAAAGAACCCAAATAAAACCAAACAGGGAGAAATACTCAAAATATGGACTTAAAAATTTTATGAGAGGAACTAGATACTAAAATATAATTTTTGGATTTTTTACAAATTTTTATCAACAGTGATTCAACCCTTAATCAAATATTTGATTTTCTGGAATTAAATTTAATCAGAAAACAATTTTTAATCTTATTGGGCCGAAACCCTGAAACTCCCTCCAAAGGCCTTTTTGGCCCAACCCATTACCGCCCTCCCACTGACAGGCGGGGCCCGCCTATCGGCGCTCGCCTCCCCTCTCTCCTCCCGCCCGCGCCCCGCCTGGCCCCACGTGTCAGCCTCCACGCGCTCCCCTTCGCCCGCTGACAGCCGTGGCCCGCCTGTCGGGCCTTCCTTTTCTGTTGCGCCCACTGACAGGTGGGGGCCACCTGTCAGATCCTTCGTCTTCGATGGAAGGGGATCGCCGCCGGCCACCAGATTGCCCTGGATCACCCCGGATCACCTCCCCCGCATGCCACCGCCTCCTTTCCATCCATGGCGACGCATCTTCGCGCATAAGGAAGCATACCCGAGGAGAATGGAACCCTCGCCGGAATTGGAAGAAGCCCTCTCGGTTTCCTCGGTTCCCTTCCATTCCGACCGCCGGCGACCCCCTATTTATACCCCTGTGGTCGCCGCCCTCATCCCACACCACCTAGAGCCTTAGCCGAAGCCCTCCAGAGCGCCTCGGCTGTTTTTGCGAGCTCCTCCCCTACTTCAACTCCGGCGAGTGATCGCCGTCGCCTCGGACCCCCACCGCCCTAGCCATCACCACCGTCGAGTCCGTCGTCGACCACCCCACCTCGGCATCCACTCCGTTGGTCGAGGACGCCGCCGGATCGCCATCGCCGTCGACCACCCGAACGCCCTGCTCGTCTACCCTCGCCGCCGGCCGCCGTCTGTCGCCCTCCGTCGTCGCCGGAGGTATCATCGTGACCCCCATCACCTCCGCGTTCCATTTTTGGCCCTAGCTAGGTCCCTAGGCCCTCGCCGTCGCCGCCATAGCCGCACCCGAGCCCGCCATCGCCGGAGACGAAGGGGTACTCGACCCCTTACGGCGTGCCGTGCCGGACGAGATCGAGGCCGTCCGATCACGATCGGAGGGCTACGATTAAATCCCTTCGGGATTTAATCCGGGCCCTCGGATCTGATCGAAGAGGTATCGTGCGATCGCAGCCGTCGATCGTTACTTAAACCCCCGGATCCATCTGGTGCGTCCACGTGTACCCGTTCGCCACGTTTTAATCACAGCCGTTCATTTTCATTTAAACGTTTCGCCTCGCGCCCGGCCGCTCGATTTGGATCGGACGATCCAGATCGGTTTGGTCCACGCGCACAGTAGCGCGGTCCACCGTGGGCCTGGCTCACCGTGGACCAGAGCCCATTTCCTGTTTAAATAAAAATTTCAGAAAATGGTTTAAACTTCAAAAATTCATATCTTGCTCATTTTAACTCCAAATTTCACCATTCAAATTTTGTTAAATCCAGAATAATATTCTCTACACATTAATGCCATAAAAACAGTATAAATCTGTTACCCAAAATATTTTTAATAAATAAATGAATAAAAATCCCTTAGGATTAAAAATTAATAATACAGAAAATAAATTAGGAAAAATCCTAAAAAGTTAAAATTTACTGTTTTATGCAAAAACTCAGAATAATAAAATATCACTTCACATAAAAACACCCACAAATGTGTATGTATAGCATTTGGTGAATTTTTGTCTGTTTATTGAATGTACTGTTTATTTTTCCGTATCAAGAAGACTACGAGTTCATCGAGGAGCAGGAGTTCTACCCCGAGGTTCCTCCATCCCCCTTTGCTGATCAAGGCAAGTCATCGACCACCTCTGTGGAAACAGTTGATCATAATTGAGCCCATGTTTTAATAAGTTATCGCTATAACCCATAGGTTAATATTGCATTAGTCAAATCTTCAAGCCTTACAATTATATTTATTAGATCCCCGTCCTTGTGTGCAAACCCAAGACATGCTTATTGAGCCTTAACTCCTTGTCACTCTACTACAAAATATTAGCTAGTGCCCAATGTACCGGCACAACTGCTATAGGTTAAAAAGAACGAGTCGTAGATAGCTGGATTCTATATATGAATTTCCCTGTTATTCTCGTCTCTGGACTCTGTTGGAGTTGGCTAGGTTATAAGTATGGTGGGTTCCGGGTGCAAGCTCGGGCACTGGTTTGTCGCACCCGGGGCACTATAAGGACCGGTCTGCGGGATCTGTTGCAAAGCACTTCCGTACCAACCACAAGTCTAATGGGTAAGTCCTAACTGGAAGTATGGAATACTCCGGCTCGATGCACCATAGAGGAGGGGGCAAGGGGCTAGCCTGCGGGCGACTTGTACCGACGAGGCTCAAGGGGGGGTATGGTGGGGCTCCGATGCGTCGGGACACCATATGAAACCCATAAGAGGGTGCTATTGGGTCGGGGAGGACTATATGGAAGGTTTTGGCACGAGTTCCCGTGTGATGGGTCATCTCGTTACACTTCGGTGTAGGTGATGAGTGCGTGCCTTGTGGGTACAGTGGTACATCTCTGATCAGAGTAATTCAATCTTTTCGAAAAGCCGAGCCCACGGTCAAGGGCGGGTTGTGTGACTACTCGCAGTTAGTTTACAATTGTTTGAATGGTCGAGTTATTCATGGCACGTAAGGACTGTTGAGCGAGGTGGGGCTGACTGTACCCCTCGAGTTAGAAGATGATGATGCACACACACATGTTTACTTTTCCGTACTAATAAATTGCTCACATTTAAGCTTTACAATTATGCTGCTTCCGCAAAACTAGCCACTATCTCCCTTGTTATTACCTTGCATTATATTTGCATTGGGTGGCTTGCTGAGTACATCTGTACTCACCCCGTTGACTTACACCATCAGAGCCAGTCTACTACGAGGAGGATGAAGGTCTGGAGTAGCGACCCAGTCAAGGCGAGACTGGAAGGAGGCGTTCATCTAGAACCCTTATTTTATTAGTTTCTCTTCATCTTTATACACTTTTGTATTAATGCGGTCTACGAACCGTGAATGATTGCCCGTATTGTACGTGGTCGCATGATGAACGTCTTGTTTTATTGATTTTCTATGGAATTTCAATAAAGTCCTTATTTATTAAATCGGGGCGCGACAAGATGGTATCAGAGCCGACTTGACTGTAGGAAGCCAAACAGACCTGACCCTAGGACTTATGCTTACTATATTTTCTTACAAACACTGCTTATCCTCTCATCTTCCGAGATTTTCACAAAAATTTTCCCTCTTTTGTAGATGCCAGTCCGTACCATGAGCGAGAACCTTCGTGACGAGGCCGGATTCATTCGCGAGATGCGCATGCTCGTCAGCTTCCTCGGATTTGAGCATGAGCCGATGTTCCATGGAGTCTTCCCCGACGAGGAAGAGAGCTTCTGCGAGGTCACCGTCGTCGTCCAGCCCTCCCCTCAGACAGCTCACACCTACCGCGGAGGAGGACCTACCTTCCTGGTTGCCAGCCAGCGCACCGCTCTCCAGGCACTCACCGAGCTCCGGATGATCTACGACAGCGAGCTCTACGACATGGACTTTCGCTTCGTGCCTCTTCGCACCCCAGGGAGTCCCCACAGTGTCTTCGTCAGCACACTCTCCCAGCGCCATTCTGCGATTGGTCATACCATGCGCTTGTTGGAGGCCATGGATGATCTCCATTACGAGGCACTGTAGGACGCCAATGGACAGCGCGACACCATCAGCTTCTACCGACACTCTTCCGAGGATCTAAACCGCGAGAACGGAGATCTTCGTCGCCGCATCTAGTAGGGACATCGTTTGGCTGCCGAAGCAGAGGAGCTACGGCGCCAAAATGAGCTCCTTCGGCAGCGTGTCGCCATCAACCCACAGCTCCGCTACCAGATCGAGGAATTGAAGAAGGACCTTGAGGAGATCGCGCCTCTTCCTCCTCGCAGGAAGAAACCCCTTCGGATCCCTACTGTGAGGTCCAAGAGGATCTCCCGCAGCGCACCACCCGCCGGACCATCCAGCTCCTCGACCCCGACCGTCTCCCACGAGCCCGAGATCGAGCCGTCCCCCGAGCTACCGTAGACGTAGTTTTACGGTTGATTGTTATTTTCATTTTTGCTTGTTTGTATTAGCATTCATGTCAAAACATAAGGCATGAATGAAGAAATAAATAAATGTAACCGCAAGAACGGTACCCTTCTGAAAGAAAATATGAAGAAGTTCACTAAAATAAATGTGTCTACTTTGAAAACTCCAGGATGACCAACACTCAGGGTTCCGACGCTCCTCAGAACGGAGGAGATAGTGGCAACCTGCCACAATGGGGAGCCACCGGGCAAAGGCAAGCCCCGGTCGCCAACCACCCTACTCTGGCCGAGATGATGGCCACACAGAACCAATTGGTTGCTGCCCTATTGAACCAGATGCAGCAGCAACAGCAACAGATGCAAGAGCAGCAGGCTCATCTCTTCCGCCTCCACCAACAGCCCGAGCTGCCCCGACCCGCCACACCAGCTCCCGCTCCCGCGTCCCAGCTTTCGGAATTCCTCCGAGTCCGCCCACCGACCTTCTCGAGCACCACCAACCCCATGGAGGCTGGGGATTGGTTGCGAGCTATCGAGAAGAAGCTCGATCTACTTGCCTGCACCGAGCAGGAGAGGGTGGCCTTCGCCACCCACCAGCTTCATGGTCCCGCCGCAGAATGGTGGGACAATCATCGCGAGACCCTGCCCGAGGGCCACGCCCACACTTGGGCAGAGTTTTCGGCCGCTTTTCGTGCCGCCCACATCCCCGACGGCATTGTAGCCCAAAAGCAACAAGAGTTCAGGGACCTGCAGCAGGGGAGTAGGACTGTCACAGAATACCTGCACGAGTTTAACCGTCTGGCCAGGTACGCACCTGAGGAGGTCCGTACGGATGCGGCCAGACAGGCCAAGTTCCTCCGGGGACTGAAGGATGAGCTGTCTCTACAGCTTATCTCCGGAGACTTCGCCAACTTCCAAAAGTTGGTGAACAAAGCTATCATGCAGGAGACCCGACAGAATAAGGTCGACCTGAAGAAGAAGCGGATGATTGCCTTCCGGCAAAACCAGGGCATGGCCCAGAGACCCCGCTTTGTTCCACCCCCATCAGCACCACAGTACCACCCCCGCCCAGTATATCGTCCGGCACCACCAGCTGCCAATGCCGTAGCCAGTCAACCTCGTCCCACTCCCGCCGCACCAACCGCCCCAGTTGCCCCGGCCAAGAAGCCGGAAGTCCTGAGAGACAGGCATGGCAAGCCTGTAGTATGCTTCAACTGCCGCCAGGAGGGACACTACTCCCATCAGTGCCCTCATCCCAAGCGTGCCCAAGGCGTCGCCTCCAACCCCGCTGTCCGCGCCAAGGTCAACCACGTCACCGCCGAAGAAGCCCAGGCCGCCCCGGAGATTGTCATGGGTAAGTTTATAGTTCAATCATCGCTTGCAGTGGTATTATTTGACACCGGAGGTACCCACTCCTTTATATCAACTGCTTTTGTGGAAAGTAATGCCCTGGACATAAGTGAACTACCCAGGCCAGTATTGATAGCTACCCCAGGCAAGCAAACCCTCGCCTGTTCCTTTAGTCCAAGGGTATGGGTAGATATCCAAGGCACGATATTTTGGGCCGACCCCATTCTAATAGAATGTCAAGGTTTGGATCTCATTCTAGGGATGGATTGGCTAAATAAGCATCAAGGAGTGATAGAATGTGCCCAGAGAAAAGTAACTGTGACTAGTGAAGAAGGGACTATCATCACATTCTAGATGCCAAGCATGAAGGCCAGAAGGACAAGACTACATCAGATTACCTTGGAGGAGATACCGATAGTCAGTGAGTACCCGGACGTATTCCCAGAGGATCTACCAGGAATGCCACCCAAGAGGGACATCGAGTTCAGGATTGACTTGGTGCCCGGAACCACCCCTATTTATAAGTGACCATACCGAATGGCCGCTAATGAATTAGCTGAGATGAAGCAGCAATTGGAGGATCTTGAAAGGAAAGGTTATATCAGACCAAGTACGTCGCCATGGGGTGCTCCAGTCATCTTCGTCGAGAAGAAAGAAGACAAGACAAAGCGTATGTGTGTGGATTATCGCGCTTTGAATGAGGTAACCATCAAGAATAAATATCCGTTGCCTCGGATCGACGATCTCTTCGACCAGCTAAAAGGAGCTACAGTATTCTCAAAGATCGACTTGCGTTCTGGTTATCATCAGTTAAGGATTCGAGAAGAAGATATACCCAAGACTGCCTTCACCACCCGTTATGGATTATATGAGTGCACGGTTATGTCCTTTGGATTGACCAACGCCCCTGTATTCTTCATGAATATGATGAATAAGGTGTTCATGGAGTATTTGGACAAGTTCATCGTAGTCTTCATAGACGACATTCTCATTTATTCCAAGGACCAGAAAGAGCACGAGGCTCACCTCCGGTTAACCTTAGGAAAGCTAAGGGAACACCAATTGTATGCCAAGTACAGCAAATGCAAGTTTTGGACAGCAGAAGTAAAGTTCCTTGGACACATCATCTCTGCGCAAGGAATCGCAGTAGACCCTGCCACCGTAGAAGCAGTTACGGATTGGCTGCCACCCACGAACGTATCTGAGATACGAAGTTTTCTGGGTTTGGCCGGATATTATCGGAGGTTCATTGAGAATTTTTCTAAGATAGCCAAGCCAATGACCAAGTTATTGCAGAAGGGAGAAAAGTTTGAATGGACTCCTGAATGCGAGGAAAGTTTCCGCACTCTCAAGACCCGTCTGGTGTCAGCACCCATACTGACATTACCCGATATCCGGAAAGACTTCCATGTCTATTGCGACGCATCTCGCCAAGGATTGGGATGTGTTCTTATGCAAGATGGAAGAGTTATCTCTTATGCCTCTCGTCAGTTGAGACCCCACGAGTTGAACTACCCGACCCATGATTTGGAATTAGCCGCCGTAGTGCACGCCCTTAAGATATGGAGGCACTATTTGGTTGGAAATCGCTGTGAGATCTTTACAGATCACAAGAGTTTGAAGTACATCTTCACACAGCCTGACCTCAATCTGAGGCAAAGACGATGGTTGGAACTCATAAAGGACTATGACTTAGGTATTCACTACCACCCCAGAAAAGCAAATGTGGTAGCTGATGCATTAAGTCGCAAGGGATATTGCACAGCCATGATGATTCAAGAACATGCACCCCTGTTATGTAGGGAGATGGAAAAGTTGAATCTTGGACTGACCACAAGGGCATATCTAGCCACCTTGGAGACTCAACCTGTCTTGTTCGAACAAATCCGCGAAGCTCAACTGGAAGACCCGGATATAGCTGCCATTAGGAAGAACATGAGGCAAGGGAAAGCCCCAGGATTTTCAGAGGATGAAAATGGCACCATATGGTTTGGAACCCGGATATGTGTACCGGATAAGCCAGAGATAAAGACCCTTATCCTGAGAGAAGCCCATGAGACGTTGTACTCCATTCATCCCGGTAGTACCAAGATGTACCAGGATCTGAAAGAACGATATTGGTGGGTTAGCATGAAAAGGGAGATTGCCCAGTTCGTCGCCGAGTGTGACACCTGCAGAAGAGTAAAGGCTGAACATCAAAGGCCTGCAGGATTGTTACAACCACTTAAAGTGCCTGAATGGAAGTGGGAAGAGATCGGTATGGATTTCATCACCGGACTACCAAAGACCCAACTTGGGTATGATTCTATTTGGGTGATCATCGATCGGCTTACGAAAGTAGCCCATTTCATAGCCGTCAAGACAACCTTCAGTGGTCCTAAGCTTGCAGAGCTATATATGGCCCGGATAGTATGTCTTCATGGAGTGCCCAAGAAGGTAGTATCCGACAGAGGAAGTCAGTTTACCTCTCGTTTCTAGAAGAACCTTCAAGAGGAGATAGGCACGAGATTGAATTTCAGTACCGCCTACCACCCTCAGACAGATGGACAAACAGAGAGGGTGAATCAAATATTAGAGGATATGCTTCGGGCATGTGTATTGGATTTTGGAGCCACTTGGGACAAGAGCTTGTCGTACGCTGGATTTTCATACAACAACAGCTATCAAGCCAGCCTTCGGATGTCTCCTTTTGAAGCACTTTATGGACGTAAGTGCAGGACGCCTCTACTTTGGGACCAAACTGGTGAATCCCAAGTATTCAGAACAGACATTCTTCGTGAAGCTGAAGAGAAGGTACGGATCATCAGAGACCGACTCAAGACAGCCCAATCACGACAGAAGAGCTACGCAGACAATCGTCGCCGAGACCTAGCCTTTGAAAAAGGAGATCATGTCTACCTTCGAGTTACACCTCTCCGTGGTACTCAACGGTTTAACATGAGAGGAAAGTTGGCCCCTCGATATGTTGGACCATTTCCCATTGTTCGACGCCAAGGCGAAGTTGCATATCAGTTGGAACTACCACCCTCATTGACTGGAGTGCACGATGTATTCCACGTATCTCAACTCAAGAAGTGTCTCCGCGTCCCCACAAAGCAAGTGGATCTTCAGCAGTTGGATGTTCAGGAAGATCTGACCTATGTGGAAAAGCCGGTCAAGATATTGGAAGTAAAAGAAAGGACCACCAGGAGTCGAGTCATCCGTTTCTGTAAAGTGCAGTGGAGCAATCATCCTGTAGAAGAAGCTACCTGGGAGAAAGAAGATGAACTCAAGGCACAGCATCCTGAGCTATTCGAGGATTGATCCGAATCTCGAGGACGAGATTCTCTGTAAGGGGGATAGGATTGTAACACCCCAGAAATTAAAAAGGATTAAAATAAAAGAAAATATTATTTAAAACATTTTTGGATTTATTATTAAAGGAAAAATCACAAAAGATCCCAAATAAAACCAAACAGGGAGAAATACTCAAAATCTGGACTTAAAAATTTTATGAGAGGAACTAGATACTAAAATATAATTTTTGGAATTTTTACAAATTTTTATCAACAGTGATTCAACCCTTAATCAAATATTTGATTTTCTGGAATTAAATTTAATCAGAAAACAATTTTTAATCTTATTGGGCCGAAACCCTGAAACTCCCTCCAAAGGCCTTTTTGGCCCAGCCCATTACCGCCCTCCCACTGACAGGTGGGGCCCGCCTATCGGCGCTCGCCTCCCCTCTCTCCTCCCGCCCGCGCCCTGCCTGGCCCCACGTGTCAGCCTCCACGCGCTCCCCTTCGCCCGCTGACAGTCGTGGCCCGCCTGTCGGGCCTTCCTTTTCTGTTGCGCCCGCTGACAGGTGGGGGCCACCTGTCAGATCCTTCGTCTTCGATGGAAGGGGATCGCTCCCCTTCCCTTCCCCAGCGATTGCTTTCTGCTTCCACGCCGTCGGCCACCAGATTGCCCTGGATCACCCCGGATCACCTCCCCCGCATGCCACCGCCTCCTTTCCATCCATGGCGACGCATCTTCGCGCATAAGGAAGCATACCCGAGGAGAATGGAACCCTCGCCGGAATTGGAAGAAGCCCTCTCGGTTTCCTCGGTTCCCTTCCATTCCGACCGCCGGCGACCCCCTATTTATACCCCTGTGGTCGCCGCCCTCATCCCACACCACCTAGAGCCTTAGCCGAAGCCCTCCAGAGCGCCTCGGCTGTTTTTGCGAGCTCCTCCCCTACTTCAACTCCGGCGAGTGATCGCCGTCGCCTCGGACCCCCACCGCCCTAGCCATCACCACCGTCGAGTCCGTCGTCGACCACCCCACCTCGGCATCCACTCCGTTGGTCGAGGACGCCGCCGGATCGCCATCGCCGTCGACCACCCGAACGCCCTGCTCGTCTACCCTCGCCGCCGGCCGCCGTCTGTCGCCCTCCGTCGTCGCCGGAGGTATCATCGTGACCCCCATCACCTCCGCGTTCCATTTTTGGCCCTAGCTAGGTCCCTAGGCCCTCGCCGTCGCCGCCATAGCCGCACCCGAGCCCGCCATCGCCGGAGACGAAGGGGTACTCGACCCCTTACGGCGTGCCGTGCCGGACGAGATCGAGGCCGTCCGATCACGATCGGAGGGCTACGATTAAATCCCTTCGGGATTTAATCCGGGCCCTCGGATCTGATCGAAGAGGTATCGTGCGATCGCAGCCGTCGATCGTTACTTAAACCCCCGGATCCATCTGGTGCGTCCACGTGTACCCGTTCGCCACGTTTTAATCACAGCCGTTCATTTTCATTTAAACGTTTCGCCTCGCGCCCGGCCGCTCGATCTGGATCGGACGATCCAGATCGGTTCGGTCCACGCGCACAGTAGCGCGGTCCACCGTGGGCCTGGCTCACCGTGGACCAGAGCCCATTTCCTGTTTAAATAAAAATTTCAGAAAATGGTTTAAACTTCAAAAATTCATATCTTGCTCATTTTAACTCCAAATTTCACCATTCAAATTTTGTTAAATCCAGAATAATATTCTCTACACATTAATGCCATAAAAACAGTATAAATCTGTTACCCAAAATATTGTTAATAAATAAATGAATAAAAATCCCTTAGGATTAAAAATTAATAATACAGAAAATAAATTAGGAAAAATCCTAAAAAGTTAAAATTTACTGTTTTATGCAAAAACTCAGAATAATAAAATATCACTTCACATAAAAACACCCACAAATGTGTATGTATAGCATTTGGTGAATTTTTGTCTGTTTATTGAATGTACTGTTTATTTTTCCGTATCAAGAAGACTACGAGTTCATCGAGGAGCAGGAGTTCTACCCCGAGGTTCCTCCATCCCCCTTTGCTGATCAAGGCAAGTCATCGACCACCTCTGTGGAAACAGTTGATCATAATTGAGCCCATGTTTTAATAAGTTATCGCTATAACCCATAGGTTAATATTGCATTAGTCAAATCTTCAAGCCTTACAATTATATTTATTAGATCCCCGTCCTTGTGTGCAAACCCAAGCCATGCTTATTGAGCCTTAACTCCTTGTCACTCTACTATAAAAATATTAGCTAGTGCCCAATGTACCGGCACAACTGCTATAGGTTAAAAAGAACGAGTCGTAGATAGCTGGATTCTGTATATGAATTTCCCTGTTATTCTCGTCTCTGGACTCTGTTGGAGTTGGCTAGGTTATAAGTATGGTGGGTTCCGGGTGCAAGCTCGGGCACTGGTTTGTCGCACCCGGGGCACTATAAGGACCGGTCTGCGGGATCTGTTGCAAAGCACTTCCGTACCAACCACAAGTCTAATGGGTAAGTCCTAACTGGAAGTATGGAATACTCCGGCTCGATGCACCATAGAGGAGGGGGCAAGGGGCTAGCCTGCGGGCGACTTGTACCGACGAGGCTCAAGGGGGGTATGGTGGGGCTCCGATGCGTCGGGACACCATATGAAACCCATAAGAGGGTGTTGTTGAGTCGGGGAGGACTATATGGAAGGTTTTGGCACGAGTTCCCGTGTGATGGGTCATCTCGTTACACTTCAGTGTAAGTGATGAGTGCGTGCCTTGTGGGTACAGTGGTACATCTCTGATCAGAGTAATTTAATCTTTTCGAAAAGCCGAGCCCACGGTTAAGGGCGGGTTGTGTGACTACTCGCAGTTAGTTTACAATTGTTTGAATGGTCGAGTTATTCATGGCACGTAAGGACTGTTGAGCGAGGTGGGGCTGACTGTACCCCTCGAGTTAGAAGATGATGATGCACACACACATGTTTACTTTTCCGTACTAATAAATTGCTCACATTTAAGCTTTACAATTATGCTGCTTCCGCAAAACTAGCCACTATCTCCCTTGTTATTACCTTGCATTATATTTGCATTGGGTGGCTTGCTGAGTACATCTGTACTCACCCCGTTGACTTACACCATCAGAGCCAGTCTACTACGAGGAGGATGAAGGTCTGGAGTAGCGACCCAGTCAAGGCGAGACTGGAAGGAGGCGTTCATCTAGGACCCTTATTTTATTAGTTTCTCTTCATCTTTATACACTTTTGTATTAATGCGGTCTACGAACCGTGAATGATTGCCCGTATTGTACGTGGTCGCATGATGAACGTCTTGTTTTATTGATTTTCTATGGAATTTCAATAAAGTCCTGATTTATTAAATCGGGGCGCGACATAAGGCTTGGACTCTCGGCTGCCATCTTTGAAGGTAAGTTTTCCTCTTTTTATTATTTTCAGTTTTAATTTTGTTAGTATTATTTTAGGAGTATTTTAGGAGTAGTTACGTTGTAGTTTAGGAGTAGTTTAGTAGTATTTTAGGAGTAATTTATTACTAGTTTAGGACATTTAATTTAAGGTTGTTCTACAGATAATTTAGCATAATTTTAGAGATAATTTAGGGTTGTTCTACAGATAATTTAGTTATATATTTATTTGACATATGCTTTCAGTTTAATTTATTTGACATGTTAAATAAAAAATTATGTTTGTTTGTAGCTTTGTTGTGCTTGCTTAGTAATCGAGCTGACGTAAGATCTGACTGCATCCGCTTTAGTGCCTGTTCTGCTCCAGGTATTTGCACGTATTTATATTCAGTTCATTATATTTTAGTGTTATTTAAGTAGTAATTGTGTAATATTTTAGAAGTAATTTAGTAGTACTATTAAAAGTAATTTAATAGTAGATCCGTAGTAGTTTAGAAGTAATTTCATTATACTTTAAGTAAAATTTCAGAGTAATGTAGCATTTTTTTAAAACCATTGTAATGAGTACCGTACATTGAATTTACATGTCTTTTCTAAATAATGTATGATAATTGTTGAGATAATTTAGGATCAATTTAGAGATAAATTAGGGCTGGTTTACACATGTTTGTAAGATAATTGGGGGTAATTAGTATCGTAATATGAAAATCTCGATGATTTGTACAATTAGGTGAATATTTGTTCCTTTTAGTTATAATGTTTGGTGCTTTACTTTAGGATATAACATAATTGTATTGTGAACTTAATGTTTTCAAACATTATGGATAGAATATCATTTAGGATTTACTACGAAGATGGTCAAGTAGTTATTGGACAAGACGGTGTTGATCTTAGTAATTTTTAATATACCGAGAATAGTTTAAGTTGGGTGGAGGAGCGTTGAATTTCCAATATTAAGAAGTGAATGTATGGTAATTTTTGGTTAGATATGGAGTAGTGGGATTTGCATCTGTATGCCCGGTGCAGCCGTGTGCCCTAAGGGTTCTTTTGGGAGATGGCTCCAATTACCTCGAGCAACATGTGGAGGGGTTATGTTAAAAGGGCGTTAGAAAAAGGTTCAGAATAGATTTTGCTAGTCTACTTCACTCCTCATGTGGATCAAGTTGTTCAGTCAGGTGTACAATTAGAGGTCGATGAGAGTAGCCAACCCAATGAGGATATTCCTGAGATGGATGTAGTAGCTCTGACCCCAAATGTATAACGGGCTGCTGGAGGGCAGGTTGACGAAAGGGATGAAGTAGAGGACGTAGTTGCGTTGCTTGAGAGAGAGGAAGAACATTTGGAGGAAGCTCTAGAGAAGGGTGGAGACGAGAACTCCGATGAAGAAGATGAAGTAGTAGATGAGAACAATGATGATGAAGAGACAAACATTCCAATTCCCAACGAGTGGCAAGCGGAAGATTTTAATGGTCTTGCTATCGGTGATGGGCGTCACACTCATTGGGAGTATGCACAAAATGATGTGCACATGGGTGTTGTGTATCCTACTAAGGATGCAATGTAAGATGCCGTGAAAGCATGGTCGTTGTCATTGCAACGGTTATTTCGAGTTAAGAAGTCAAACACTACTACCTATGACGTCGTGTGTGGGAACTCTGAGTGTCCATGGAGAGTTCATGCACATAAACACAAGTGGGGAATTCATTAGGTTTGCTCAATTGTGTTCCAACATAAATGTGTAGTTGATACAGTTGTGACTTGGCATAAGAATCTCAGTGCAAGTTACATTGTGGGGGCGATGTACTCTGAGATTGTTGAGAATCTAAGTTATGAGCCTCGAGCCTTAATACTTGCCATAGAGAGAAGATTTCAGTATACAATCAACTACGCAAAGGTATGGATGGCTAAAGAAAAGGCAGTAGAGATGATGTTTGGTACATTCGAGGATTCGTACCATAACCTATCTCTTTGTTTGGAGATGGTGCAAGCGTGCAACCCTGGCACAAACTACACTTATCAGGAGAAGATGCAACATTCCCAGAAGGTCCGAAGATTCTGCACCGAGTATTCATTGCACTCGGTACTTATATCTAGGCGTTCCAGTATTGTTGTCCTATTCTTTGTGTCGACGAAACATTTCTAACTAGGAAGTACAGGAGTCAGATAAGACAACAATTGGTGTCGATGGCAACAACCAGGTTGTCCCAGTTGCCTTTGCTTTCGTGGAAAGTGAGAACTACGAAAGTTGGTTGTGGTTGTTACGACAGTTGCACATTGTCGTCGTTCAAGACAGACCAAATGTTTGTATGCGGCATGACTGACATGCCAGGCTTATAAAAGTAGTCGAACATATGAAGAATAATCCAGACGAGCCTTATCCTTGGAGGGACATTTAGTCTTGATGGTATATGCGTCATTTAGGTGCAAATTTCTACCGTCACTTTGGCAAAAATAAAGAATTGACTAATCTGTTCAAGAGAATATGTGCCTAAAACCAAGAGAAAAAGTTCAAGACGTTGTGGACTAAACTTAATGAGTTGACTTCAAAATATAAGCATGAGAAGGCCACAAAACCAGAGCAAGACCCACTATGTATACTTCCCACGAATGATCAATAGACAATACACAAACGAAGTAGGATAAAAGTTTGTTGCTTCTTAGATTGGATAAAATTTGAGAGTAAAGAGAAGTGGTCCCTACTATATGACACTCACGACGCAAGTTATGACATCATGAAAACCAACCTTGTAGAGGTGTACAATTGGGTGATGCGAGGTATGCGATGCTTGCCTTTGGTTGGTATTGTGGATGGCATGATCCGTGGAACCACCCGGTATTTCATCGACCGGTATACTTCTGCTTCGATGGTTCATATGGATGAACGGTTTTTCTATAGCAAAAAGATTGACGAGTACTTAATAGAGAAAAGCAAGAAGGCAACACAACATCGTGCCATTAAGACAAGTTCCCGAGAGCTCCGATCGAGATAACATGCCGGGACAAAGGGAGGCAAGGAACAAATCAGGATATTATCATTTATGAGTGTACAGTTACGGACACTTGTTAGTGCAGCTGCAACAAACCATCCTTGTACAACATGCCATGCAGATATGTCATGGCGGCATGTTCTACATTTGATATGCATGCTGGAACGTACTTGTCTGGTTATTTCAGCAAGGAGAATGTTCTTCATACTTGTACTGGTGAACTATGCGGTTATGGAGTCGTCATCTCATTCACGACAGCTCCACCAATTGACCAACGTCATTGGGTTCCTGATTTTGAATGTGTCAACTCTAAGGTTGGAAGAAGGAATACACGACGCATTTGAAACGATATGGATGAATCTGAAACAGGCAGGCAGAAGAAAAAGTGTTCTTTATGTAACATGGTCAGACATACATACAAGAATTGCACACAAGCCAGCACAAGCAGAATAGGTCCAACATGAAACATTTATTGAAACACGACTCAAATTGTACATAGTAACAAACCACGTATGTATAGTTGTACTGTCACATTGTTCTCTCCTCATATGTTTTTAAACCGATTAATACATAATTTCTGATTTTGTAGATGGCGGGTAACAATGGTTGGCCCTACGAGCTTCTCTCCCCCTCCGTGCATGCCCACCATCGGGCACGAGAAATTACATCCCCTTTTGAGGATGACGAGCTTCTGCTTTTGCGAGTCCGGATACCGCGGTATTTCTAGAGCATCCACCCTCGATGGGTTGGCAAGTCAGTTAATTGTGTATACTGTCGGTTCGATGTTTTGTTTTTTCAATTCAATAACAACTGGTTGAATATAGGTTGCAGAGTGTTGGGTTACTCCCACTAGCGAGGTTGGTCGATGGAGCCAGCAAGTTTCTATTCGACCGAGCTCTTATCTCAGTGTGGGTCGACAGGTGGAGGTCTGAGACACATACGTTTCACATGTCATGTCAGGAGGTGACGATCACCCTAGAGGATGTATCTATGCTTCTAGGACTTCCATTGCTAGAAGGAGATGTGTTGCAGGAGTTCACGTCATCACACGGGCTGACGCATAGTTGGTTGCGTCAATATCAGGTACGTCATTTCATTTAGTTAGAAAAAATAAGAATTACTTTATTTTTTGTATTGATCAATTGCTAATGTTTCTCCTTCCGTAGGCGGAGCACCTTCACGTTGATGCTTCTACTCAGTTAGTCATCATCTCGAGGCCTATATTTTATGGCTTTTCGGTTGGGTCATGTTTATCAAGACTCATGCAGACACTATGGACAGACACCTAGTGACCTTTTCTCGAGCCATTACCAATTCGCTCTATCATGACATACCCCAATACTCATGGGGCTCAACTGTGCTTTGTGCCACATATCGTGGTTTGTGTGATGCATGTCGACGAAAGTCGTCCGGCGCATCGGTCGTAGGATGTTCGTTGTTGATACAACTTTGGTCCTGCAAAAGGACATGTTTTGGTAGGCCTCAGGTTGATATGTCACCACACATGAGGAACGCACACAATGATGACATCGACCGTCCTATGATGGGCTTCCTTTGGTGTCGATGGTCGGTTAGTCTCCACTGTTCTTCATAATATATTTATTTTTATATTACTTATGTACTAATATATCTTCTTCTGCAGCCAACATGGGTACACTTGTAGACCCACCTGTCGTACCCCGACTACACCGTGCAGATGGACCACCTTCGGGCAAAGGATTTTCGATGGACCCCGTACACAATGGCTGACGTGCAACGACGGGCACCTCATGGTATCTCTTCGCTATGTTGGAGGGACGCGGGGTTCTAGAACACACGAAAGAGCCTGGTTTTCAATGTCATGGTCAAGACATATTGCGCACAATGTGTGTGCCGACAGTTTGGGAAAAACGCAGGTAGTTGTGCCTAAAGACTTACACAGGTGACCCCCGTACTACGTACTCATGTTGTAATGTTATCTACTAGATCTCATAATTCTTTGGTACAGAATGAAGCGTGGTGGGACACATGGTTCCATGTGGATCCACGGGTGGCTCGATGCAGCGCGGGACGTGCACGATGAGGAGAACGACTACGATTCTACGACATTCCATGACTATCTACGTTGGTACTCCGTTCGGACTAGGGTGCGTCTCGTCACACGAGGGGACAATGAGCCTCGACCTGCTCCTAGTGTGGCGCA
The DNA here is from genome assembly GCA_019279435.1 of Zizania palustris. Lineage (NCBI taxonomy): Eukaryota > Viridiplantae > Streptophyta > Magnoliopsida > Poales > Poaceae > Zizania > Zizania palustris. The sequence goes on from JAAALK010000284.1 coordinate 11,564,649, forward strand.
AGGACATCCTACTCACATAGTCACTGTGTGGCATGAGTCTGTTAGTACATATCAATCATGTCATGTTCATTTGTAGTAGCAAGTATTTTTATGATTTTTGCTTGTGTGCACTCCAATCGTACTTGGAGCATACGAAGAAACCTCAACGACATGGTTGAATGGTGGACCGCAAACACCGAGGTTGTGCACGACTCGCTAGACTGGACAACGCTTCGGAATTGTGTTGACGAACTCGACCGATGTTCTTCCTCTGTTCTTCCTCACGCTCCTCATTGACCGAACGTGTGTGATGTGACCACGTTCGGTTCGGCTAACCGTTGGGTGCTGACATGGCCTAGCCGTTGGCCACGTTCAGCACTTCAACGGCCGAACGAGGTTGATGTGACTACGTTCGGTCGATGAAGTGCCGAACGTGACCTGACCTGACCACATTCGGCCAATGAACCGTCGATGGTAGGCTACATTTGTAAATTTTAAATGCAAATTTTAAAAATGGAGTACCAAATTTGAATTTTTTAAAAAAATATTATTAAAAAAAATCGATGCTTGTAGCGCTAGGAGGCTGGAGCGCTCCCCACCTTCCGACGGGTCCCGCGGAATAATGGCGAGGGAGGTGCGTGCAGCGCGATTTGGCCCGACCAAATTTGTCCACGAGGTCAACAGCGTTTGTGGGTATTTTTTGAGTTGAATAGCTAAAATTTAGCTTGGAAAACTTCACTTTATTGAAGATGCTGTGCGGCGTACACAGCGGCCCACAGCTTCAACAGTGGAATTTGGCCCAATACCTCCACGAATAAGCCCATAAAAACTGACGGAAATTTGATCGCTGTCATTGAATGCGATGCTGTTAACTTGGCTGAAACTTACCGTCTCCATGGAACATATTGCAGTTGCAGCCCAGCTTCTCGGCGACTTGTACACACGGTGGGATGAAACTTACCGTTTGCCATTGATTGTTGGTATAATTTTTTTTGTAAAACTATTTTTTGAATAGTTTAACTTATAAAAATAAGGAACTTATAATCTAAAATAAGGAACTTGTAAAACCCAGCTTCTGTGAATGTACGATCTGAAGTAACAAAAATCGGACACGCTTCTCAAACATTAGATCCATCGCTCGCAAATATTGACCATCCAACAAACTTCAACTGCCAGCAGCGTTGAAACGTAATGAATTATTGATTGAGATTTTGCTTATATATTACGTGAAATAAAAAAAACTGATTGAAATATTATATAATAACACTCGAAACAAAAAATGTGTTTCTAGCTAAAACATGAATTACACATTTTTTAGAAATACTACTAATGTGTAGAGGGAAACATCGTTTAATAAAAAAATAAAAATATTTAACTATTTGAAACAATCTCTACAAGCAAATCAAGACAAAACAGGAGTGCTGCCCCCGCCTTCAATATTATTATCTCGGTTATTACATTCATTCCTGCAATAAGATGAGATACAAAGCTACGTATCGACCATCAGAACTTCTTGTTAGTTAAGATCTCTAACGGAGAGAGCGAGGCCGAGTCCCTCTCCTATTCTTATTCCTACATGCATGTACAAGCCGTGCATGCCTAGATCTCTTACACCCTCATACGGGGCGCCCCAACCGATCTGGTTGAGGGCCCCTATCGCACAACGCTATACAAATAGGGGAGAGGCCCGTAGAGCGTCCCTCTTGATGCTCACGCGACCCTAAACCTCTCCCAACATCTCTAAGCCATCTGATCTGCTAAAGCGTTGTAGCGGTGTGAAGCCTCCCTCACCTTCACAATGCCACCATCGCTGGACTCCTCTATAGACGCCACAGCACCGTGCCATGGCGTCATCGTCTTCAAGCAAACAAAGGTACTTCTAAGTTCATCCGTGTTAGTGCTAGACCTAGAGATCCAATAAGCATTACTAACAATGGTATCAGAACAAGTGCTAGGGTTCTAGACTAGCTATGGAAAAGAGTAGTGTCAGATCCCCTTGACCCAACATCCACAGTCGCACTAAGAACTCACTGAGAATACCCAACTCAAAATGGATCAAAATCCCTGAAGAAACCCCATATTTCCCCGCTTGATACCCTAACAAAACTCCGCAAGAAAACCCCTCCATAAACCCAGAGAAATTCCCTCAGATCCCTCAGCAAATCGCTAAGCTCCCCGCACTTAGAAACCAAAAGAACCAGAGGCCTAAGAAGCAAACAAAAAATCAAAAAGGATTTAGGGTTTTGGGTTAAACCCTAACCCTAACTAAGAATAAGTGAGGGCATGGGGAACTTACCTCGCGCCACCACTAAGTTCTCTGCTCGCCGGAGACTAGGAAGAGGTCGTCGAGGCTTGTCGCAGTTTGCGGCCGTTTTTTTTCGCTTGTGCGACACTCGGCTTCCTCGGATCTGGCTAAGCCGCCGGCACTAACCGACTCGACGGAGTGTCGCTCACTGTAGAGCAAGCTGGCACTCCGATGAGCGGACCCACGACGGCGCTCTGGCACTCCAGCATCATGGCCGCTCAGTGGCAGCTTTCTAGTGCGCTCTCACGCGTGTCTGAGGGAGCGAATGGGGCTATAGTTAGGTTTTCGGTGGCCGCCGTCATTTTGTGCGATCGGATTAGACGTGTGGTCGTCAAATTTCATCTGATGGCTGATGTTGTTTTGGTGCGGGAAAATTATAAGAAAATAGCCCAAAATTAAGAGAAAAATAAGTTTAGGCTACAGGGAAAATTATAAGAAAATAGGCCAAAATTAAGAGAAAAATAAGTTTAGGCTATGGGGAAAATTATGTATATTTCATCATGACTCAATAGCTATTATACGAATTTTTAAGAATTTTTATGAGCATTTTCACGATATTTCTGATTTTATTTAGTCCAACGACTTTATATATATATACTAGTCAGATGCATGTGCTTTGCAACAGAAACTTATTTTGTAATAGGGTATTTGCGTAAAATTTATGTTTCTGTATGATTTTTTAGAAATCTAAATGTTTTTACACAAAATTTGTACATTCGCGTAAAAATAAAGAAATTGAAAATTTGAAATACAAAAAATATTTTTTTCTTTTTTTCTTCTTTCTCACGCTTTCTTTTCAGTTCGCATGCAGCGCGTCGCGCTGCGCTGCGGCTCGTGCGGCCAGGCGGTTTAGCGCATGCGGCCGGGGCGGGCGCTACGCGCGCTGCGTAGCGGGCGAGCGGGCGGTTGCGTGTAGGTCGCGCCGGGCACGCGAGCGAACCGGCGGTTTGGGCGATTTTTACGGGGCATAAGTTTTGGCTGGTTTTTTATGGGATGTGGGAAAGGCACGCACGCGGACGCGGAATCCACGGACGAAGTAGCCGCGTTATATTAGTTAAGATATTGGAAATTTCATGGTATAAAATATAAATTCATAATTTTTGCTACTATTAAATAGTGTATAAATTTGGTTTAAGTCTTCCGTTGTGCTTACGTTGTTTAGAATTCATTTAAGTTCATCCCTATTATTTAAGTGTTATTTATTTTTCTGATTAAATTTGAACCAACGAGATAATTTGATTAGCATTATAAATAATTTCTGTTTATATAATAATTTTATCTCCTAACCAACGTTAGTGATAAAGTTGCTATGTTTAAGTTGAATTGATTTTATTTCTGCTCAACTGTGATGTAGAATTAATTCCCCTTTCAAGTATGTCACATGTTGATTTTGACCAACATTAAATTTTCATGTGTCACATTATGTCTGCTATTTTAACATCATTTTGTAAGTTCTTTATTAGTAATAAGGTAAGTCAGCTCTTAAGGTAGACAAGTGAGACCCACATATATATCTAAGACAATGATATCATTGAATAGAGGTTGTAGAGGAAGCAGTGGAGGATACATAGGCGATGGGAGAGTGATAGAAGATAGAAGACGTAAAGTGTCCAAAATGTAGAAGAATACCTCTACGGCAATGGCTGGTCCCAATCATAGCCTCACTGCGATGATCATGAATAAAACATGATGAGTCATCAAACCCAACAAAATAATTATGATCAGTGACTTGACCTACATAAGGAATATTCATAGATAATTGTGGGACAAAGGAAATATTAGGTATAGAAAAATTAGAATTGCAAAGAGAATCCTGAGAGATCAAAAGATTACCACCAATTTTAGATTTGTTGATGAAGATGCAGAATACTAATTCAGAATTTCTGTTGATTGCTTCAAACTTGAGCCACATAACTGCAAAGGGGCACTTCGTCAAAACATCACTGCTTCAACACAGAATAGGCCGGCACACTTCAAGGATGAACAGCTACAGCCCACAGCAGCCAACACTCTTCGTCGTAGTCAGGCATGAGCTGCAGAGAGTGCTGGCATGAGGAAGGGTAGGCGAAACTGGCGCAGTCGTGTGCTGTTGGACGGCCATAACGGCGGCAAGACAACAAACCCTAAGTTCACAATGATACCATGTTACTATCTAAATAACTCAAAAATGTACAGTATATTACATAGTAAAAACATCTCCAAAAGTCTCTCCATTTGACTCTCCAAGTTAAATTATAGCCAGTCAAACCAAAAAACGTACTCCAACAGAATGACCAACCAGCTGGCTAAGCCATCTAGCTGGCCAAATGGCCAAATGGAGCTCTCCACTGGCCAAATCTAGCCAGCCAGTTCGGCTGGCTACTTGTGGTGCATAGGCAACGGCAACGGGAAAGAAAGAAAGGGAGAAAAGAGAAGGAAGAAAAGAAAAGAAAAAAGAAAAAAAATAAAAAATAACTTTTATAAAAAGTGTATACAATTTGCAAATTTTAAAATTTTATAAATGATATTTTTTAAAATAAGAAATCAAATATTTGAAAATATTTTGAAATTTTAAAAGAGGGAATAAATTGTTTAGGGAGTTGAGAATAGAGTCTTTTGGAGTATATAGTAGATTTGGAGAGGAATCTTTTTGAAGAGTTGGCTCAATGGACAAATGGAGAGGCAAAAATGAAGAGTCATTTGGAGATGCTCTAAGGTTCAAACATACAAGTACACCAGAGAGATACAATCAGATAGATCTAGAAAGCACAGCGGGGCAATTGAATATGTCCGATCATCTTGATAGCACAAAAGCAGCAGAACTGCAGAAGTTACAGATACAAAAGTAACATCACAATACTAAAAGTAACACAGTACATACTTAACATGTAGCTGGTGATGATTGATCTGGTAGGCCACCAGCTCTTTTGAGAGGTTTCCATTTTCCAGAAAGAACATGTTATGATATCAGCAGCTAACAAACTCGCCAATTTTGCGGTAGGCCAAAAGCATGATGACCACGATCACTCAATCGTGCAGTGTTGCAATGAATTTGGCCAGCAGTGTGTACGGTTATGATTTATGAAACAAAATATGTCTAACACTGTGAATGGGTTGCTACGCAAGCAACTTGAGATTGCTCGGGAAGCAAGCTAACCATTTTGCTTTTCTCTGTAACAGCGTCATTTGCCTAAACTACATGATATGCAGAACAAAAACTAGAAATCGCAAGGGTGAAAAAAAACTAGCATGTTGCACTGATTGGTATTGTCAGGCTGTCAGGCAGTAAGAACTGAGGATACTAGAGACTCGAGAACTCTTCAGATTAGTTCTTTTGCCTGTTGGAGGCATATACCAACTCTCTGAAAAAGCTTCATTATTAGGGGAAAATTGTGCCATGTCTGGACAAAATGAACTACACTGATGACAAAGTACCCTGTCACGAGGGCATACAAGAGAGAATACCAGACAGATCCTACTTCTAAGCATAACTTATTCATAGATTGCAAAACTACATGGGATACATCATTATCAACAGTAGGCAATTGATGCTACAAAAAGCATCTTACTCACACTGTACTAGGATTGCCAAGCATGCGTAGTAGCTATAGCGTCCACTTATTCGAGTTGTAATGGCCACCGTAATGGAAGAGCATCCCTCGATCTCCTGGAACCATCCCTCTTCCTAAATCATTGCTAGACCTTGAAATTTCAGGCTGGAAAGAAGCCTCCCCCATTGTTAAATCTGACCCTGGGTTGCTACAAGTAGGCATTGACAACATGAAATTACGAGGGTTGTAATATGGATCTGGCGAAAACTCAGAGCCATAGCGAGAAAGTGATAGATTTGACATGAAACCATTTGGAAGGTTTTGCCAACTTGTTGCTGTCAAACTGAACCTTGAATCGTAGCCATCAGCTGAACACACCTCATTATGAGCAAACGAGTCTGTTGGCAACCGAAACAAACCAGCAAGGCCCACTGGCACTTTCACATCATCCCGTGGTATGATCCTGCTACGATAGTCTGCTGGTCCTGGTAGCGCCAATATTTCCTGGCAAGGAAGCCTTGACATGCTGAGTGAAAGTTTGGTGTCTCTGACTGGCAAATCAACCATTGGGTTACAATACTCTGGTGCTGGGAGTGCCAACATGCCCTGGCTCGACCGACTTGGTTTGCTCAGTTTTTCTCTCAGGGACATCTTGGCTCGTTGAAGAGCCTCCAAAACACCTCCCACATCATCACTTGATGGTTGATGCATCTGTGTGTCAATCTGGTTATCAGTATGGTTATGAAAGCATGATGAGCTCCATTCAGAGACTTTGCTTTTAGGGGTGTCACTTGATGGGCTTGCATCTGATGGTGTGTTTATGTAGTGCTCAGAAGAGCAAGCATTTACATGGTAGCCTGGACCCTGGTCCAAACTTTCATCTCCTTGACCTTCATTATGCCTTGCATTTTGGCGGCTACTGTAGTTTGCTTGTAGTGAAGGTGACAACCTTCCAATATTATTCCCACATCCTTCAATCATTTCAGTACAACTTTTATGTACCAACTCATTCTTCATAACCTGTGAGCCACTATTGACTGATACAATTGTTGCAGTAACTGTCACAAAATCATGATCAGAATTGGCAACTTTGTGCTGCTCAATAGCATTTTCTGCTGGTGCATTTTCGGGCAGTTTGGAGACGGAATCAATCGACAAACAATCAGAGGGGCTGTCAATGCCAAAGAGAATTCTATCACTTGAACCTCCCTCTTCGGAAACTACTACTACATCCTTGATTTGAGCAGCTTTTTCCCTCTGTTCACAAGCTTTTACAATCTGATTTAGCTTATTGCCTAGTTCAACATCACCCTGGAAATTGGAGTGAAAATACATGTGTCAAAACAACAATATGTTTAGATATTTTCAAAAAAAAAATCTAACCAACTGCAAGATCAACACAAAAAAAAACAAAGTGAAGGGAAATTGTTTGGTTTACTACAGTGATAGTTATCAAGTTCACATAAGAAGATAAACCAACCATGAAATCCATGTTAAGTTCTTAAACAGATCTTATGCTTATATGAAACAGTATTTGTGTAACTAAGAATGACAGTGCATACCACAGTGGAATGTTGGCACTTGTTGAATTTCTTCTCCCACTCCCTCTGAGCATTCTCTTCTTCCTCATATTGCCCAATTAGTTCTGCCTGCTTTTCCAGCACCTTCTCCATCTCCCAATCCTTCTCATGCTCCATGGTATATCGATCATCATTATTTCTGAATCTTCCGTCGCCACAAAAACCCCGCCCATCTTGGCTCACCTCGTCATCCATGTGAGACTGCTCGTCGGTACAAACAGTACAATCTGATTTCTCGTGCCCCTCCTCCGGACTTTCTATGACATTGTCCTTGCATTCATCCCCTTCGGTATGAAACCTGAAAAGGCAGTACAACTACATTATGTCAGATTAGCAATGCACACACAGAGATGAACAACTATCACATATTTGAGGTAATTTGCAATGCATGGACCTCAGTTCCTTCCTCTTGATCTTCCGGCACGACTGTCCTGGCTGGTACTTGGGTGACGAATCCGCCGTCAGCAAGTAAAAGTAGCCCCTCCTATGGCTATGACCATGACTGTGCCTCTGCCTGAGTTGCCGGCCTTTCAGTTGCTGATGCTGTTGCCGCCTCTGCAACTCGTGGCTCGGGGCGCGGCCCTTCCACGACAGCCCCCCTGCCTGATCCTCCGCCGCTGCGCCTCCCAGCTCTGACCCTGACAGCGCATCCTCCGCTTCCCCGCGAGCACTGCCGCCGCTCTGAGCGGCCTCGGGGTCGTCCTCGTCGTCGGAACCGGAATCTGCAGCGTCGGACAAGCGCGCCAGGCCCTGGGACTCGAGGATGGCGAGCACCTCCCCGACGGCTCGCTCCGCCTTGCGGCGCTGGATCGTCACCGCCCGTAGCTGCTCCTCCAGCTCCGCGACCTGCAGCCACAGCGACGGCCCCCACGCCGTGAGCCGGAGAGAAATGCGGGGCAAGGAAACGCGGGAGAGGGGGTGTAGCGCTGCAGCGGCACGTACCCGCCTGGAGAACTGGTCGGCGCGCTCCTTGGCGGCGCGGGAGACGGAGCGCTCGGAGAGGAGGCGCGCGCGGAGGAAGTCGATGGTCATTGCCGTCGTCGCGTCCGCCGCCGCCGCCATCTCGAACCCTCCTCTCCTCTCTACAGAGGGAGCCGGCAGACTCTGCCCTCTAGCCCTCTAATCCTCCCCGGTCCGCGGCGACGACGCGATGCAGTGCGATTCTGTGCCTTTGTCTGCCGGTCCGCGCCGTCCCACCTCCCTACCGCCACGGGCAGCAGGAGGTCGAGCGCGTGCGCCGTGCTGGTGGTGCTCCCCACCCACCCGGTCACGTGACGGTGCTTTGTTCCGTCCCAACGCCACGCTCCCCTCCCTCCGTGACGCGCGAGCCCGAACGGCAACAAATGCGCGGTCGCACCCCGCAGTAACTACCCTTGTCGTGCTCAGAGCCGTTCCCGGGCATGGTGAGGGTGCGACCGGTCATGTCCACGAAACGTAGAGATACTAAATTACAGAGAACTATTACCACACAATATACCATTGAAAATAATATCAGAACGGTATAAATAATAAGTACCTCTCTCACCTACTTCCATGCGGAGTGGTAGCAGACGGCAGGTGCAGACATCTAGTATCCACAGCGCAAAGAGACCGAAATGTCGACGGTGAGCCATACATCAGAGAAAGGAGAGAAGAAAGAAAATTTTATTTTATTTACTGATTTCAATAATTTCTAAATTAGTATTTATAATTACTATGCTAGTTATAAAAATCCTAAAAATTTATAGAAAAATACTATGATATATTCTTGACTTGGAGAATTTTAACAAAAATTTTCCAAACCAAAATCTGAATCCTTTCCTGAGATTTTTAATTCTTCATTATTTCAATCATTTTATTTTTCAAACTCAGTTTATTTATTTAAAATTTTATTTTCTTTGATTTATTCATTTTTTGAAAAATCTGGGCATTATAAATACTAAGTGGTACATATTTGTATCATATAAATATGTATGTGCCATAACGGAAAAAATAATCTCATGTTAGGTTATGATATTTATTTGCCTTATATGAAACCTAAGTCACAACAAAAATACAAAATTGATCAAATTCTCATATTTGTTGCATGGTGTGTATTACCCACACTCTAATCGTTAGCCTCCATTCGCATATAAGATTTCAGTAATATTACAACCCTATGAAATAAAAAAATTAGCATGAGTACTATATAATCTGACATTGGAATAACGTTGTACCATACGGTACAAATTTGTACCAAATGGTGGTACAAATTTGTACCAAAATTGTATCGTATGAAACAAAATTATATCAGATTTGTTCTGCAGTAAAACTCTGGTTTCTCAACAGCAAGACCATAAATAACAACAAATAAAACATTTACACATAATAGATCTTATACTCTACCATATTAGGACAAATAATTACTATGTGTTGCTGTTTGGTACAAATTACTCCCTCCTTCCCATTATCTTCATCATCTAACAACTTGACACGATGACCAAGACGAGAGATATGGAGCTTAAATTCTCTTCGTATGATGTGTTTGTTGCTTTGTTTTTCCGCACTCTCAACCTACATGTGCATGTGACAATGTGGAGTACTAGTAAAATAAGAAACAAAAGCGGAAGTCAAAGTCATGCATGTGGACTCTAAATCAATTCGCACATAATACGATGTGCTGCTTTAATGACTCAACTATTAGATGATGTAGATTGTGGGAAATCTGAAAAACGCTTAGATGATGGAGATAATGGGAAAGAGGGAGTATATAACAGCTGAAACATAAACGAGACACTAATTTAGTGAACGAGAAGTCTATGGTACATTGTTGTTAGTTTTTTATGTGGACGAGTATAATAAATGTGGCAATCTTGTCTAACGTAATGCTCCATCAGTGCAAAACCACTTTGCAAAACAACCTTAAGGGATTAAGTAAATAGTATTTAAAAGGTTAGGGGTTAAACACATGGTTTATTAGGTTACGGTTTTACGTAATCAATTTATAATATATTAGGGGTTATGTAGACTTATTCCTTTTAAATGAATTGTGCATACATGTATGGGTTGAAGTGTCGAACACGCCCACCCTCCTGCCTTGTGTTTCTTCCACTATTGCCAGCAGATATAGAGTATTTGAGATTAAAAAATTTGAAGGAAGATACTTAAACAGTAAATTTGTGTCTTAAACGTTAGTGAAAAAAGTGTGTGATTGTAGGATGCAACATCACCGTAAACTCAAATATTTAAATATTTAAGTAGTACGGTTTTTATTTTTATTCATATGATTTATCCTATTTATAATTGATATTTTTTATATATAAAATTAATCCATATTTTTTGACGCAAAATATTCAATTCTCGCAAAGAAAATGTCATGATTAGGCAGCCAGCTGTAGAAGGTCTCACATCACCAAGAAAAAATTCATAAATTAAAAAATCTGAGCCAAATGGGCCACGTAGCCCAATGGCCAACCCCAACGCATGCGTCACGAACTTTCCACCACTCCCATTTTTTCTTGGGCTGCCATTGCGTTCGTGTGATGGGCTACAATTAGATCCCATCATAAAATATATCGCACCGACGGTATATCATTGGGTAGACTTTCTAAATTATATATGCTTATATATATACTCCTTCCGGTGTACAAATATTAGTCGTTTAGACAAAATTACACATACCAAGGTGATATTAAATAAAGTTACAAGGGTTGTCTCAATTGGTTATGGAGCCTAGATTTTAGTGGTGCTACCCAAGTTCAACTCCCGATGACCACATCCTATTTGGCAGCAATGCTTCGATTGACGGGATGACTAATATTTGTACACTCTCAATAAGAACCAAAATGACTATTACTTGTACACCGGAGGGAGTATATACTAGTAAGGGGTCCGTGCTTTGTGACGGGGCTTATTTTATTGCTACGATGATAAGAAAATTTTCAGCGAATCTTACTGCCTATACGCAAAATTCATAGTTTTATGAGATTTTTCAGAAATCCAATGGCCTTTGCGTAAAATTTTTACTTTCTGCATGATTTTTCAGAAATCTAAGGGGTTTTATGCAAAATTCGTATTTTTGCGCAAGATACAAAAATTAAAGGACTGAAATGCAAAAGTATATTTTTCTCTTTTTTTCTTATTTTTTCTCTTTCTTCTTTTTCTTTTTTTTTGCTCCGTGCACTTCTGCCTACTGTTGCATCGCGTCCCGTGGGCTAGGCGTCGCGCGAGCGCGAGTGAGTGCGCGGAGGTAGTTGGATGCATGCATGCTGCGGGTTGTTCCTGAATGGGCGCGCGTGGGGCAATGAGGGGAAAGGAAAGGTGCGGACGGAAACGGCAGACCATCTTCACGTTTTATAATAGTTAAGATATATATATATATATATATATTAGATTTATTAAACTCAAAATATCTAGTGTTGTGACTTAAGATTTAATCAAATTATTCATGAAAAAATAGATTTGAAGAGTTATAGATGTTTAAAAGTATATTTGGTTTTTTCTTAACCCAAAAGGCATGAAGTCATTTAATGATATTGAATTAAGAAAATATTGTGCTAGATTTGTGGAATCTTTTTCTTGAAATGAATCATATATTGTTGAGTTTGGTAATCTTTGTTGTGGAACAAGAATCTTGCAAATGGCTAACAAATGGTCATATGTCTTCTATTGCGATTTTTTTTAGTTTATTAGAGATATAGATTGATATCTAGATATTTTCATTGCTTATCGAATATTATTTAATATATTTGTGACTTTGGCATCGGTTGAAATAAGTTTTTATAAGTTGAAATTGTTGAAAACTATTTAAGATCAATAATATTACATAAAAAAACTGAATGGTCTAACTACTTTATGCATAGAAAAAAACTATCTTGAATTAGATTGATATAGACATTATTATCGATGATTTTGTATCTAAAAATATAAAAATAAATTACTTTTGATAACTAATATAGCCATGAACCCAAGGCTAATTTGTTTTTTTTGGCATTTGTAGGTGAATCAAGATGGATTATGACTCTACTTTGCCTAATACAAAATCTATTGGCGATGTACCGAATAATTTTATAATTAATATAAAAAATATTTTATTTTTCATTTATAAAAGGTCAAGAGTCTTTTTTTTGCTAGTACCTTCGAAATACTATAATACTAGGAACGAACCCTGGTCGTGCTCTAGCTCATCCACCCGTAGCACGAGCGCACGGCCGCCACACAATCTTACGCATAATAACGTTGTTGGCGTGTGTCACTTGAGCTTCGGGATGTACAGTACAGATGAATACGGGACATGGAGGTAGTGCAATAATCTTCCTGGCTCACACAGGAATAAATATTAGCTGCAAAAAAATGTTTTACTATTTAAATTGAATTAACTTTCTTTCACAAATCATAATGTGAGACTATTTTAATAATGTCCTTAATCACACATTGGTATCTCTGATCTGACCACACCACACAATCTGCTAGTCCTCACCATTTATTGGTCCAATCTAAAGTAAATTAATCCAACTTTCTACGCACGCTATTTAAGTTAAATTACCTCCTCGTATAATCGAGGTAACACTATTCCAATATATATTAGCCGCCGTCTTATTTGGTACACAGTTTGTTTCTACTTTCTACGCAAGCTGCGTCACCGCCGTTTTTATTCTCCTTCTCTCCTCCTCCATCATGGGCATGCGACAAGGCGGTTACCCCATACAGCACGCACGATGATAACCTACCAATAACCTAACCAGCCATCACTAATTTTAACAACAATTGGTCGTTCCATCACCAAACCTCACCTGATATAACCAGTTACTCTCTCCTTCCCATTATCTCTATCATCTAACAACTTGACACGATGACCAAGACGAGAGATATGGAGCTTAAATTCTCTTCGTATGTTGTGTTTCTTGCTTTGTTTTTCCGCACTCTCAACCTACATGTGCATGTGACAATGTGGAGTACTAGTAAAATACTCCCTCTTTCCCATTATCTCCATCATCTAAGCATTTTTCAGATTTCCCACAATCTACATCATCTAATAGTTGAGTCATTAAAGCAGCACATCGTATTATGTGTAAATTGATTTAAAGTCTACATGCATAGCTTTGACTTCCGCTTTTGTTTCTTATTTTACTAGTACTCCACATTGTCACATGCACATGTAGGTTGAGAGTGCGGAAAAACAAAGCAAGAAACACAACATACGAAGAGAATTTAAGCTCCATATCTCTCGTCTTGGTCATCGTGTCAAGTTGTTAGATGATGAAGATAATGGGAAGAAGGGAGTAAGAAACAGAAGCGGAAGTCAAAGCTATGCATGTAGACTCTAAATCAATTCACACGTAATACAATGTGCTACTTTAATGACTCAACTATTAGATGATGTAGATTGTGGGAAATCTAAAAAACGCTTAGATGATGGAGATAATGGGAAAGAGGGAGTATTTGATAATTTGTCATTCTCAAAAGTGGTTCAAGCATTTTTGCTATCACTTTCCAGAATAATATCGTAAGTAAGAGTGCATTTTAACAGTAACAAATGATCATTTTTTCTAGTATATTAGACTCGTTAAAGCTGTTTGTACGGCCCACGTTTTGCTTGCTGTGCATATATCACATTGCTTGCATGTTACTTTCAACCATGCATTTACATATCACTTCAGGAAGGAAATTAGAAGGAAATAGCACCCCGTGAGTGACGAACCTCAAAAACCACTAGATTACATCTTAACATGTTGACGGTTGCCATGGAGTTTTCCAGCTGGTGCTAATTGGAGTATTAGTACAGAAAACCTGATAACTCAACATGTGAATCATAGCTGATAGACTGTAACACAATAGCATTAAGTGGTCATACAGTAGTAAGTAGTTCCAGCAGGGTACAATAGTCCCATCAAGCAAGATCCAGCTAATTTCCACCATGTTCGGAAATCATCATACACACAAGCCATAGCCCAAGAGTTTGCAATACACCGCACGAATTACCTGATTAGTCATATGGTGCCTGTCTTATCAGAGATCAAATACAATGACATGTCACGTGCGGTTGGTCTCAGATTATTTTCAACCACAAGATGGCAACTTCAGTCACCACTCGCACACCCCTTGCATCCACAATGCACACACTCTATCACCTTTTCTTCCCTAAGGTGTTTGGGGACCCTGCACACACAGGTGGTTGCAAAGTTGTGGTCTCTTGTTTGTATACATCGGAGGCAGCAAAGTCGCTCATACCCTGGCTGCAAACGACTCAAGAAAAAAGATGGATGGCAATCAGCAGTAAAAATGGTGATTTACAATTCAAGCACTTACAATATACTAGTAATGAAGTCCTAGCATAGCAGCTTGCAGATTTCTGGTGTGTATGAAAAGAATGAAAGAAATTGAACCCAACCCAAAGGAAAATGGGGGCATATAGCACTCTGACTCTCTGAGATCTCAATTTAACCATTCAAATAGTTGAACACACTGAAATCCTGTTAACAGGTTGCACAAAGAAAAATTAGGCGGCCGGTGACTTGACCTGGCCTGATCACACCTATTCATGACTAGTTCCCCTAATTCCTCCTTCCGTTGTCCAGAAACTAGCCACCACTGCTGCCTTCTCATCATTGGCTTGCTGCTTGTATTCCTCTCCTCAACTCGCTAGCAGCACCGCTATTCACCAAAGTAGCAGCGCAGAGCTGCTTGGGCCATTGCCCATCAGGATGCTCATAGACCACAACTGAACATAGATTCTAAAGGTAAGAGATATGCACCTATATTTCTTTCAACATTTATGTTTTTCATATATACTGGTTTCTTCATGTTGATCATGTCCAACCAGTGACTTGCGCCTGTGATCGCTTCATTGTGCTGATAGTGCTACTAGATGATTTTGTTTAGTAGATTATGCGTTTCTCAGTTGTTAAAGATTGTGTTTGTTAATCAGATTTGAGAAATGAGTGTATGTGAAGATCAAAATTTGAAGATTGTAGATTTGTAGCCCTTATTTTAACTTTTAGCCTTGGTTGGAATCTTTTGGTTGTATATGGCCAAGTGCCCAAGTCAGATTCATTTGATCATATATAGCTAAAGTTTGAATTTTTGGCAGCATATACCCAGTTTTCTCTAACCTAAACTAGAAAATCATAAAGAGTGCTTTTGGCACCAACAATTGCATAGGCTAATGATGAGAGGACCTTTCCATTGATCCCGGATTCCCGGGATTTTGAATGTACTCAAAAGTTAACAAATAAGTGACATAACACTCACACTCTGTTCTATAATAACTCTTCTTCCAGACAGAAAGAAAGCCAACCCTTAGTGGCAACATTTATATACATGAAAAAAGGCATTAAAATGTAAAACCTACAACTACAAGAACTGGAACGTTTTGCATCATCAAATATTCCTCAAAAAGAAAGCATGTGTATGATCATGCTTACTGACCTTTTTCCACTTTGCTATCAGATTTTTGTCTGCATAACCTTGGTCCAAACAAAATTCATACAACTCTTTTGATATCTCCTTCCTTCGGTAATGAAGATCATATATGTAGCGGCTCTTTTGGTGAGAAATACGGAAGATTGGCCAAAGAGCTTCACACTTCCTCTTCCCATCATGTGTATCATTCTCCGCTGCATCAGAAAATCGCATTATCTGATTATTATCATCATCCTATGGTAGGAAATGTCAATATACGCTGGGGAAAAAACACACACCGGTTACAGATTACACAAGAGTATTCACCTTCTCTCATCTTGGCTTCCAAATCACGGAGAGTTGGCTCTATAAGCTCCCATCCTTCAGGATATTTGACACGGCTTGTCTTTATCTTGGGCATGTCGTCTCGACGAACTAGCCTATTAGAAAACCACGGAAATGTGAGACGCGTAGAATATAGGTAACTGGAGCGGACTTAGCACGACTCATAGAGCTAATAGCCACAAAACATGGCTGGATCTGGATTCAGTTGGTTGAAAGAAAGACGAGTACGAGAGCAGCCATCAGCGAAGCTAGGGTTTCCTTACCAACGAAACGGAATCTGCGTTCGGATTCCACGCGCAGTCGCGTTCGACGCCGCCTCCGAGAGAAGAATTCCACGCTTTGAAGGGGCAGGCCCGCTTCAACGGAAGGATGACTTGTTTCGGCGGCGGCGGCCGGAGGCAGAGGCCTGGAACGTCGCTGCCGTGGTTCTGCGGCTTGATTGGATGATTGGATCCAACTGGAGAAAAAAGAGGAAGAGAGGAGGGATGGGCCATGGGCGCCCATGGCATTCCGGTGCCGGTGGCCGGTTAAGGTAAACCAGTTAAAATTCTAATTCAAAATATAAAATTTTAAATATTAAACGAAATCGTTTGACTCAGTTATTTTGGTGTCACTAATCGGTCGGTTAGCACGATAAGAAAGCAACAAAAATAAATCATTTTGGACATAATTTAATATATTAAGAGCTATTAATTAGTGTATATTTTTTATTTGTTCTTATTAAATACAATGCGGCAAGAACGTTGCACGGAAAACGAGAAACAAATATTACTAGTTCGATGTACAAACGTCTAAAATGCAGGAAAAATATAAAATTACTTGTTTTATGTAAGTTTTGATACAAATCTAAAATAAATTATTTGTTTATATCGCAGGGAATATATAAAACGATTTTTTCCAAAACTATTCGAAATTTTAATATATTTTTAAAAAAATTATGGAATATTTTTATATGAATTTTTTCAGATTTTTCCAAAAAAATAATTTTGAATTTTGAACCAAATTGACGTGTCATGCTCAGTTATTTACTGAACCTGGCGGTGGATCGTGGGCAGGTGCTGGGTAGCTCTGGAGCTTCGGATTTTATCCTGCGTTGACATTGTCAGACACTCTGAACCACCACATTTGTTTTTTTTCTCCGTGATTATTTCGAACGCATGAATTTATCTTAATTTTTTTGTAGAATTTCTGTAATTTATGTGGGAAAATAAATATATCTTAAATTCATTGTTTGACATAGTGTTGACACGAAAACGTGCCCCCGCACTTGGGTCAGTCCGGTGATCCAAAAGTGCACGGATACTTAGTGTTGGGACGACGGATCGAACTAGCAGGTTTTCTTAGGAAAATGAGAGTAGAGTATTCAATGCCCTGTTGAGCTTGTTCATACAACTGTAGTTGGGGGGTATTTATAAGGCGCCCCGTCCAGAGGGCCAAACGCCTCTGGACCGCCAACGGCTACCTGGCCGAACACCGGTCAGTAATACAGACAAAACGGACGATACATAGTACAGACAAACGGACGACACGTAGTACAGACAAGAAGATCCGGCTCTGACAGCGTAGCAGCCGTGTCGGGCGCCGCCTGCGCCGCCTGACACGGCATAGAAGATCGCGATCCCGCCCCTTCGTACGATCGCCCAGTCCTTTTCTGGCTAACACTTTCTTTGGCTTCGCTGCTGCGGGTCGAGGGGAGGGGGCCCCCGACCTCTTGCTCCCGGAGGATGGCCTCCGGTGTCCTCCTGCTGGAGGGCGGCCTCCGGCATCCTCTTTCGGGGTGGCCTTCGATGTCTTCATGCCGGAGGGCGGCCCCCGGCATCTCCTTCCAGAGGGTGGCCTCCGATGTCTTCATGCCGGAGGGCAGCCTCCGGCACCCTTCCTCCGAAAGGGGGCCTCCGGCCTCTTGCCTTCGTAAGGTAGCCCCCGTCGTTAGGCTTCCGGGATTATCTCCCCCAACAGTAGCCCCTCGCTTCTTCCCGCTCGTAGTCCTGCACTAAGAGGGGGTGGAAGCGCACAAGATAATCCTGATAGTCCTTACCGGTGCGTACCTTGTGCTGGGGTGTCGAAGCCGCCGCGGCGCGGATGGGCTCCGGAGTAAGGAGGTGCGGACAGGCCAGAGGGTTGAGGTCTGCCTCGTGTCCCTTTTTCCATCGCGCCGAAGGAAGTTGACCGAGCTGACTGGAGGCCAACACGCCTTGGCCGGGGGGCCCTGACCCCGAGGAGCTGGGCGGGCGCCGCCGGAAGCAGTTAATGCACGCGCAGAGGGTATCGAGGAGGCGAACCACCAGGAGGCCACCGTCGCGCCCTGAAGCGCCGGTCTTAAATGCGGTGCCGCGCGACCGCTGCGTTCACACGTTAACTGAACCGGAAGAGGAACCGTCGGTCCTGCGACTAGATATAATCCGCCACGCGGCCTCCTCCTCACTCACCCATACGCGTCAGCTCTAGCCACTCAAGCCGCCATTCACCCTGCTCCCTGAGCTCTACGTTTCCTCTCTCGGCTCTTCGAGGAATGGCGAGGGACTCTGCCCCTGCCATGGCGATGGATCCACGCTTCTTGCAACGCCAGATGGCGGTGGCAGCTTCGGCGACAGCGACCGACCCGTCAGGGGTGCGCGGTGCGCGCGAGCTCCGCCTCGCCTCCGAGCGGTTCCGGGAGCAGACCTTGGAGCTCGGGCTGTCCGCGTGCACCGAGGCATCGATTGAGCAAGCGACCAGGAGCCGCCTCGATCTTGGGACGCCGGCGAGGAAGCCGGGCCGGGAGACGGCCCCGCAGCCGCGGGAAGGCGAGGTCGTCGTCTTTGAAGCTTTCTTTGACGCGGGCCTAGGGTTCCCTGCCTCGGAGCTTCTCGCTGGGGTGCTGGACGCGTTCCACCTGGAGCTCCCGCAGTTGTCCCCCAATGTTGTGGCCCGCCTTGCCATCTTCGAGTGGGCCATGCGCGCCGAAGGTTGCGAGGGGAGGGCTGAAGTCTTCGCGGAGATGCACGAAGCCCTCTACCAGCCGAAGAAGAAAGGTGGCCGGGTGCTGGCCTTCGGGAGCATCAACTTTCAGCTCCGAAGGAAGTATGCAGACTCTTTCCCGGCGAAGGCCACCAATGAGAGGTGGTATTCGAAGTGGGTGAACCGGTGGTTCTACGTCCGCGTAGGGCTCGCCTCCGGCCTCGCCGGGATCCCGCGCCACATCTGGTTTCGGAGAGAGGCGCGCGTCGAGACCAATGCCGGGGTAATTTCTGCGAGGGTACAACTTCTCCAAATCGTCGCCCGCCGAATGAGCATGCGGGATTTGGCGGAGGAGTTCGTGGCCCTCGACGTCCCTCCGCTGAAGGAGGAGTGGCCCGCATCGCTTCGGAGCAGCCGAGACGAGTCGATGCCAGCAGAGCTCTCCCGCTGGCTTGGTAAGCGTCGACTGTGGTTGCTTTTGTTCTTATCTTTTGCGCTTGAGGAGTACCCCAGCCCTGACGATGAGATGCAGGATCGCTCGTCGCTCGAACGCCCGAGGAGGTTACCCGCCTGGCGGAGAGGATCCTCGGGGTCCCGACCGCAGCCGAACGGGCCCGTCGGCTGGAGCTAGTGGGCTCTTGGGAGCGCTTCAACAGGGTGTGGGGGATGCTCGAGCTCACACCTCCGCCCCTTCCGGAGAGCGAGGTCCTTCGGGACGTCTCGAAGAGGAAGGCGAACGATGCCGACGGCGGCCTTTCTCCGAGCCGCTCGAAAAAGAAGAAGATAGTAAAGGGGCCGAGGCAGCTGTCCCCGGGGCCTTCTTCGGCCTCTCACTCCGAAGGCAGGGGATCCAGCGAGGGGGTCCAATCGGAATCGGGAGATCCTCCGGCGATTCCAGTTCCGACCTCGCTGGTCCGGCCGGACGCCAGAAGAAGCGAAGACGCTCCCCTTCGCCCGAGTCCAGCGGAGCCCGTGCCGGGGTCTGGGCAGGGGGCGCGCACCGTCGAAGCGACGCCGCGCCCCGGAACTGCTTCCTCGCTCGGACCTGTTTTGGCGGGGGGCTCCGCGGGCTCCTCCGGGAGCAGGGCCGCGGATAGCTTGGACCGCGGGGGCCTAGTCGACCCGCTTGGCGCCATCGAGAAGAGCACCGACAGAGAGGCCAAACTGGCCGCGGCGGCGGCGGGTTCTCCGTTGAACTCCATCGACAACCTTTTCTACCGCCCAAGCCCGTCGGGCCATCTCCAGCCTTCGGACTGCCCTGGCGACGCCGCGGACGCAGGTAAAATAACTTAGCCGCACTTCTCCGCACGCTAGGGGCTTTTCCCCTTTTAACTCTTGCTCGCTCGCGCGGACACACCAGCCGGAGGTGTGGAACCCGTCGCCCCCTACCCTGCAGATGCTCCGGATGCGAGATCCGGAGCCCCTGTCGCCGCGAGGAGGGCCTCGGGTTCGCAGGACGAGGCCGAGTCCAGAAGCAACGAAAGGGCCCCTCGGGAGTCCGCCGGAGACGCTGAGACCCGGCCTCGGCCCCCCACCGATCATCGATCCGCGCAAGGCTCCGTGCCGCTTCTGCGCCTCTTCTTGGCGGACGGCGAAGACTTTGCGTCCAAGGTGGCCCCGGTCCATGACTATTACTTGCGGCTGCGCGAGGCTCCGGTGATAGGCGAACTGGGGCTATCAGATGGTCTGGACCTCGGGAGGGCCATCGAGACGGCCGCGGGCCAGGTACTTTCTTCGGACATATTCAACGCCCCCCTAGCTCCTCTTCTGACCATCATTTTCATACGCAGGTGGTGGCACTGGCGCAGGGGCAGCTGTCTGCCCTGCTTTCCGAACGCCAACATCACGAGGCATACGCCGCAGAGCTCGCGACCCGGGTGGCTACCGCGGAGAGGTTAGCCCGCGAACGGTCGTCGGAGGCCGAGGCTCTCCGGCTTCAGGCGTCGAGGGTCGGAGCGCTGGAGGCCCAAGCTGCGGAGGCGGACTCCCTCAGGGCCTGCGTCGCGGAGTTGGAGGGGCTCCGCGCTCGGGCCGCCCGTGCCGACGAACTGGAAGTGGAGGTCGACGCCCTCCGAACCCGAGCTGCCGAAGCGGAGGTGCTCTGGTCCCGTGCCGCGGAAGCGGAGCGGCTCGAAGGGGAGGTGTCCCGGCTTCAGACCCAGGCCTCGAAGGCGGCAACTAAGATCGAAGCCCTCGAGACCCGGGTGGCCCATATGGAGCAGGTCGAAGCGGACTTCAATGCCCGGGACGGGAAGGCCACCGAGGAGCTCACTGAGGCCGGGAAGACGGCGGCTGAAGCCGCGGAAGCTTTGCGGAAGGTGCTGGCGCGCTACGGCACCGGCTGCGGCTCGTTTGACATCGCCCGGGAGCCCCTAGTCCGCCGAGTGAAGTTCATCCGATCCGCCATCCGGCAAATACATCTCGCCATGGTGCAGTATGGCGAGGTGTCCGCTCGGGTGGCTGCATACGAGATTCTTCGGCACCTCGAGGCGTCTGGGCTCCCGCTTCCTTCGTCTTCGAGCCAGCATCCGGTCACCTTCGTGGGGGACCACCTCCGGACGCCGAGCCTAGCGCTGAACCAGTCTTGGAGGGCGCTCAAGGCGGTCTGGCAGACCGAGGGCCCTGCGGCGATCCAGGCTTGGCTGGAGGAGGCGCTCCGCGCACGCGGTCCTCCGGCTCCTTCGAAGCCTTCGGCCTCGGCCCGCTTGCCGGACCCGAAGGTGTAGCTTTTAGAAACCTATCCTTGCCTTACCCTGTAATAGCTTAGGAAACTTGGTCATATATTAATAAAGAGTACTTTTCCGAAGCCTACTCAGGGTGTTCGTGGTTGCGACTGTGACGTCGAGATGCTCGACTCCGACGATGCCCTTCGACATCGATGGGCTGTCCTCGAGGCTACGCGGGCGAACTGGCCTGTGCGCTTCGTTCTTCCCCGCGGCAGTGACGGACGCGCAGACCCCGACGTCCTCCAAGGGGTTCTGAACCATGTGAAGGAAGAAGAAAGAAGGTCCCGCTCGCCGTCCTCATCTCCTGAACCGGTTGATTGGTCCGACACGGAGGCCGGTTTGGGCGAAGCGCCCACCGAGGAGGGCGGTCTGCGCAGCTGGGCTCAGCTCCAAGCGGATCAAAGGGTTTTCCGCGCCCAGAAGAAGGAAGAGGAGCGCAGGAAGAGGAAAGAGAGGTCCGGGCGAAGCGCGCCTTCCAACCGGAGGGGCCCGCGGTTCTTGCTTGGCCTGGATGAGAACTTTTCTTGATTCTCTTCTTCGATTGTAATGAACATTGTATACCTTCTGTGCTTACTGCAGTCTACGCCTTGCTCCTTCTCTTCCCCCCCTTAGCGGGTAGCCGGCTTGCCGGCTGGGCGCTAAGTAGTTTATGAGAGGAAGTGCGGAGAATGCACACCACGTCAAGCCGGAGCTCGTAACCTGAGAGCAAGGGTGCGTCGAGTCGTAGCTCGGAACCCGAGATCGAGGGTGCGGCGAGCCGTAGCTCGGAACCGGAGAGCGAGGGTGCATCGAGACGGAGCTCGGAACCCGAGGGTGCGTTGAGTCGTAGCTCGGAACCTGAGATCGAGGGTGCGTCGAGCCGGAGCTCGGAACCCGAGAGCGAGGGTCCGTCGAGCCGGAGCTCGGAACCCGAGGGTGCGTCGAGTCGTAGCTCGGAACCCGAGATCGTGGGTGCGTCGAGCCGGAGCTCGGAACCCGAGAGCGAGGGTGCGTCGAGTCGTAGATCGGAACCTGAGGGTGCGTCGAGTCGGAGCTCGGAACCCGAGGGTGCGTCGAGTCGTAGCTCGGAACCCGAGATCGAGGGTGCGTCAAGCCGGAGCTCGGAACCCAAGAGCGAGGGTGCGTCGAGCCGGAGCTCGGAACCTGAGGGTGCGTCGAGTCGTAGCTCGGAACCCGAGAGCGAGGGTGCGTCGAGTCGTAGCTCGGAACCCGAGAGCGAGGGTGCGTCGAGACGGAGCTCGGAACCCGAGAGCGAGGGTGCTTCGAGTCGTAGCTCGGAACCCGAGAGCGAGGGTGCGTCGAGTCAGAGCTCGGAACCCGAGAGCGAGGGTGCGTCGAGCCGGAGCTCAGAACCCGAGAGCGAGATTCTTGGAGTCGCTGCGCCGTTTGTTTTGGGCGAAACACTTGTCTGAAGACTTTATTATATAATTGGGAGGCAAAAACAGTCGCCATCAGCCACTAGTAAAATACATTGATGGTTTTATAGAAAATAGCGCTTCAGATGCTCTGCATGCCAAGTATGCTTCAACTCTTCGCCTTCCAGGGTAGCGAGTCGGTAGGATCCCGGTCGTCCGGATTTTGTGACAATGTACGGTCCTTCCCACTTGTTACCCAACTTGGTGGGGGCGACCACCGTGCGGAGGACGAGGTGCCCCGGTTGGAACTCATTGCGCTTGACTTTTGGGTCGTACCATCCCTTGGTCTCTTTCTGATAGTGGGATAGGTTGGCGACAGCGCGAAGCCGCGTCTCTTCGGCCAGATCGAGGGAGACGGTGCGCTCGCCCTCGGCTTCGGGTGCTATGACGCGCAGCGAACCGGCGCGAAGCTCTGTTGGTGTCATTGCTTCGTCGCCAAACAAGAGGCGGAATGGGGTGAAGCCGGTGGCCCGCGAAACGGTCGTCCGGATGGACCATAAGATCTTGGGAAGCTCGTCAGGCCATACTCCTTTGGCTAAGCCGACGATGCGTTTATTGAGGCCTGACAGGATGTGTCCGTTGGCTCGCTCGACGGCTCCGTTGGACTGGGGATGCCGCACGGCTGCGAAGCAAAGCTGAACTCCCAATTCGTCGCAGAACGCCCGGAAGGTGCCAGCGTCGAACTGCGTTCCGTTGTCCAATGTGAGCTGCTTGGGTACTCCGAACCGGCACACGATGTTCTGCCAGAAAAATTTCTGGACGCTTCGGGATGTAATGGTAGTCAATGGCTCCGCTTCAACCCACTTGGAGAAGTATTCGACGGCGACCACGACGAAGCGCAGGTTTCCCCTTGCTTTGGGGAGTGGCCCGATGAGGTCCATACCCCAGCGGGCCAGAGGCCACACGGGGGGATAGGTAGCAGGCTTGCTGGAGGGCGGTGACTGCGCCGACCCATCCACTGGCAACCCTGGCAGGTGCGTACAAGTTCTTCGGCATCCGCGACGATAGTGGGCCAGTACACGCCCTGCCGAAGAGCCTTGCCTGCGAGGGCCCGCGGGGCCAGGTGACTCCCGCACAGCCCCTCGTGGATCTCTCGTAGCATGGCAACTCCGTCCGACTGCGAGACGCAGCGGAGGAGTGGGGAGCATACTCCGGACTTATACAGGATTCCATTGATAACTTCGAATGACCTCGAGCGGAGCTGCAGGCGAGCTTGTTCTGGACTAGGATGGCTGTCCTCGACACCTGCTAGCGTGCGCAGGATGGGCTTGCGCCAATCGGCGTTGGCCGTACACAGTACTGGAGCTGGCCGTGGTGAAGGTTCGGGCTCTTCCGGGGCGGCGGAGGTGGACGCCTCACTGCGAGGGGGCCCCTGAGGCCTGGTAAGCACCGTCCGCAAAGACGGTCCAGATCCCCTCGCCTGCGTCGGTGCTCGTGTGCTCTCGGGCCCTCGTCCATTCCGCGACGAAATCTGCGAGGATCTGGGACTTGATGGCTGTCCGGGCGACGAAAGAGATCCCGAACGGGGCCAATTCCACCGCCCATTTCCCAATGCGGCCGGTGGCGTCCTTGTTCCGGAACATGTCGCCGAGCGGGTAGGCGGTTGGGATGACGATGTCGTGGGCTAGGAAGTAATGTCGAAGCTTCCGGGAGGCCATGACGAGGGCGTAAGCCACCTTCTCAAGCTCGGAGTACCTAGCCTTAGCTTCGGCCAGAGCCTCGGAAATGAAGTAGACGGGGCGTTGGATCAGCTTCCCGCTGAGCTCCTCCTCTTGAACCAAGGCCGCGCTCACCGCGTTGCCGGAGGCGACGAGGTAAACCAACAAAGGGCTGTCGGCCCGGGGTGTGGCAAGGGCTACGAGGCCGGAGAGGTAGTCCTTGATTTGCTGGAAACAATCTTGGCACTCGGGGGTCCATTCAAAATTCCTAGAACCTCGGAGCGCCTTGAAGATGGGCAAACTTTGTTCTGCAGACTTTGCGAGAAATCGACCAAGGGCGGCCAACCGCCCGGCCAGCTTTTGTGCTTGCTTGAGGTTCTGGGGGGAGCCATGTTCTGCAGTGCTTGGACTTGCGTTGGACTGGCCTCGATGCCCCGGCTGGAGACGAGGTACCCGAGCAGCTTCCCTGCGCGTGCTCCGAAAACGCACTTGTCTGGATTGAGCCGGATTCCACATCGCCGGAGGCTGTCGAAGGTCTCAGCTATGTCCGGGCCATGGTGGCTCTTGGAGGCGCTTTTGATGACAATGTCGTCCATGTAGGCTTCGGCATTGCGCCCTAGCTGGTGACCTAAGGCTTTGGAGATTAACCTTGAAAAGGTGGCGCCGGCATTACGGAGGCCGAAGGGCATTCGGAGGTAACAGAATACTCCGGCTGGAGTGACAAAGCTGGTCTTCACTTGGTCTTCGGGCTTTAGCCAGATCTGGTGATATCCCGAATAAGCGTCGAGGAAACTGAGGAGTTCAGCTCCGGCTGTGGAATCAACAAGCTGGTCGATGCGAGGCAGGGGGTAGGGGTCACGGGGGCAAGCTTTATTCAGAGAGGTAAAGTCGATACACATGCGCCATTTGCCAGATGTTTTCTTCTGGACAAACACAGGGTTGGACAACCAATCGGTGTGACTCACTTCGCGGATGACCCCTGCGCGGAGCAGCTTGTCGGTCTCTGCTTTGGCGAGCTCGGCCCGTTCGGCAGAAAGCCTCCGGAGCCCCTGGCGAACCGGCCGTGCCTTCGGATCGACGGCCAGTGAGTGCTCGACGATCGAGCGGTCGACGCCGGGAATGTCTTCGTTAGACCAGGCGAAGATGTCAAGGTTACCGCAGATGATGGCCTCGAGCTGTGCTGAAACCTCCGGCTCCAAGCCCCCTTCGAACTTGATCGGGTACTCCTTTCCTCCTTGGGTCAAGGTCTTGGTGACGATTTCCCCCTACGGGAGTGGTTTGGCGGGGCGCCCCTTCTGCCCAGGATCGGTGCTGCCTGTGAGGCCGGCTTCATCGGCACCGTCGCGGACACTGTGGACTTGGCGCGGCTCCAACGGCGCTGAGTGGCCGTACTCGACCCGGCGTGCTGCGGCTTGGTCGCCCAGGACGGACAACACTCCTCCGGGAGTCGGCATCTTGAGGCAGAGGTAGTTGTGGTGGGCGATGGCGCCGAAGCGGTTGAGTATCCCTCGCCCGAAGATAGCGTTGTAGCCGTACGGAGCGTCGACGACATCGAAGAGGATCTCCTCGCGGCGCTGGAGGGGTGTGCTGCCGAAGGTCACCTCCAACAGA
The DNA here is from genome assembly GCA_019279435.1 of Zizania palustris. NCBI lineage: Eukaryota > Viridiplantae > Streptophyta > Magnoliopsida > Poales > Poaceae > Zizania > Zizania palustris. The sequence continues at coordinate 11,591,096 of JAAALK010000284.1, forward strand.
ACCTGGCCGAGCGCATCGAGCGGGGGGCCCGCGAAACCTTGGAGCGGGCGCGAAGCTGGCAACAGGTGCTTGCGTGATAGGCACAGCTGATCGAAGGCCTGCACGAAGATGATGTCAGCGGAACTCCCCCCGTCGACCAGAATGCGACGCACCTCGGCTCCGACGATGTCCGCCGAAATGACGAGTGGATCGGCATGCGGGAACTTGACTCCGGAGGCGTCTTCGGCGGTGAAGGTGATGGGGACATGAGACCATTCTGGGAGGATCGAGGGGCCGGACGTGCCGATATGCCCGACCTCCCGAACGTAGTCTCGACGCTGCCGCTTGGACAGAGCTCCCAGGGCTCCCCCTCCGGATATGGGGAGGACCACTCGCTTACCTCGGTCTGGGGCGGCTTCCAGCTTGGGGGCTGGGACTCCGCCGAACTCCGCGACCGGGGTCACGGCTTCCAGCTCCTCGCGGCGCCCAACTACTTGGACCGCTTCTGGCCGAGGGGTAGGGTTCCCCCGGTCGGAGGAGCCGCGACCGGCATTGCGCTCGAGGTAGTCGCTGCGAAGGGCGAGTATGGTCCGGCAGGAGTCGGTGTCGTGGCTCCGGTTCGTGCCGTGGACGCTGCAGTAAAAGGTTCCTCTGGAAGGCGCTCGGGGTGGAGGCTTGGCTCTGACCTGGCGATTTCTGCCGGGCGTATGTAGGTGTTTGGCGGGCGCTTGGGGGGTGATACTGAGGACTTCCCCCCGAAAGTGCTTTGGGCTTCGCCGAGAGTCTCGATGGACGAGATCCTGCCGAGCGGGCTCCGGGCGGTGGAAGTCGGGAGCGTGACGCTCGCCCCGGCTGGGATCCGGGGGCGCTTCGTATGTCCTGGCGCTCGGGGCCCGGACGGGGACTACCATCGCTTGCCGGCGTATCTGGCCCTCTTCGGACCGAGCGTACTCTTCAAAGTACGTCATAAGCTGCGCCACCGAAGAGATAGGCTTCCGGTGGAGCTTATCAAGGAGGCCTGGGTGGGTGACGCCTTCGCGGGCCGCATCGATGACGGAGGAAGCCGAGAGCCCCTTGATCTGGGCCTTGGTGTGTGCGAAGCGCTGGGAGTATTGCCGCAAGGTTTCCCCGGGCTGCTGTTTCACTTGGAAGAGGCTCCTGGTGGACATGGGGGCCACGAAGGTCCCCTGGAAGTTGTTGACGAACTTCTTCTTCAGCTGCTCCCACGAGTGAATAGTCCCTGGCCGAAGGGACCAGAACCACCGGAGGGCGATCCCTTCGAGCGCCAAGGGGAAGCATTTGGCCATGGCGTCCCGGCTTCCCCCGGACGCCTCTATCGCCAGGGCGTACGAACGAGAGAACTCGCTGGGGTCGGAGTCCCCGGAGTACTTAGGGAGCTTGGCGGCGCGAAAGTTCGAACCGAAGCGCACCTTATGGAGGTCTGGGTGCAGGGGAGAATCCTCGCCGTAAGACGCGTTCTCCTCATCCGGAGGGTTCTCGTCATCGCTTAAATCCGTGGCCGCGGCTTTCGCGGCGCGGAAGGGCTCCGGAGGGGCCGGGGGTCGGAGCGACGCTTCCTGACGCCACAAGGCCAGTTCCGCCTTCAGCCTAGCGTTCTCGGCGGCCAGGGCATCAGCTTGACTTCCGCTTCCTCCGGAAGTGGTGTCGGGATCCCGCGAGCGGACGTAGTCTGTCCGAAGGGACACTACTGGAGGTCCGCTCGGGGGACGCTGCTCCGGCGGCCCACCCGGCGACCCGACCAGGTTGGCAGGGGGGCCGCGCTCGCTCCCTTCCGGCTTGACATGCTTGGATGGATGGGTGTAGAGGACGCTAGCTTTTCGGACTAGAATCCCCACGGACGGCGCCAACTGTTGGGACGACGGATCGAACCAGCAGGTTTTCTTAGGAAAATGAGAGTAGAGTATTCAATGCCCTGTTGAGCTTGTTCATACAACTGTAGTTGGGGGGTATTTATAAGGCGCCCCGTCCAGAGGGCCAAACGCCTCTGGACCGCCAACGGCTACCTGGCCGAACACCGGTCGGTAATACAGACAAAACGAACGATACGTAGTACAGACAAACGGACGACACGTAGTACAGACAAGAAGATCCGGCTCTGACAGCGTAGCAGCCGTGTCGGGCACCGCCTGCGTCGCCTGACACGGCACAAAAGATCGCGATCCCGCCCCTTCGTACGATCGCCCAGTCCTTTTCTGGCTAACACTTTCCTTGGCTTCGCTGCTGCGGGTCGAGGGGAGGGGGCCCCCGACCTCTTGCTCCCGGAGGATGGCCTCCGGTGTCCTCCTGCCGGAGGGCGGCCTCCGGCATCCTCTTTCGGGGGGTGGCCTTCGATGTCTTCATGCCGGAGGGCGGCCCCCGGCATCTCCTTTCGGAGGGTGGCCTCCGATGTCTTCATGCCGGAGGGCAGCCTCCGGCACCCTTCCTCCGAAAGGGGGCCTCCGGCCTCTTGCCTTCGTAAGGTAGCCCCCGTCGTTAGGCTTCCGGGATTATCTCCCCCAACACTTAGGGACGGGCCTAAGCGTGACGTAGCACCGGCGCCGCGTTCCGACTACCCTTAATAGTGATAAGGGGGGTGGAGTCGCCAGGCAACTAGATTACACAAAATAATCCAATTAGCCGAAAAAATAGGCTAAACAGGTTAAAATCAGCAAACCAGTCGGAGTCCTCCTGGTTCGAAGTCTGATGCGAAGGGTGCGCCGAAGGGTACCTTCGGCGTCTGGTGCGAAGTGCTCTGTCGAAGGGTGCTTCGGCGTTCGGACTGATCCGGCCGAAGGTAGACTCCGAACGGATCTGAACACGGTGATCACCTCCGAACAGCGGGGTTCGGCGTGCGATCTCCAATGCAGCGAATTACAGAGTAGTGACGCGAAGGCCACACGCTGGTACAACTTCGTCCGGTGCGGAGTATAGTCGTGGCGAAGCTTGTTGTCGAAGCCCGTGATCCTGTCGAAGGGTGTCCTTGGGACCTCCGGAACCGATCTCTCAGCTCCGAACACCTTCGGCGAAGGGGCTCCGAATGTGCGAACCTGCAACAGAGATGATGCGAAGTACCAGTTCGGCCTTAAGACCGAATCTTGGGAGGTGTTGCACGGGTGGCGAAGGTAACAATCTATTACGCAGATTAGCGGATACTTCACAAGCGAAGTAACAAGGCGATAGCAATCTGTTACGTAGATTAACGGGGACTTCACAGGCGAAGTACCAAGGTGAGAAGCCAAGGGTTGGTTTCGGAGTCTGTGATGAGTGATTGACAGATTTTACCCTCTGATTCGAAGGGGTCCCTCCGAAGGGGTTCGGAGGTTGGTTCTCCGAAGGTGTTCGGAGGCTATTTCACCGAAGGGTTCGGTGGGTCTGGTTGCTGCAGCTGTTGCAGCGGAGTGTGCCTGTCGGAGGGGTCCGACAATACACAATGACTTGGTTGTACCGAATGGTTCGGTAATTTGGGCGGTACACCGGAGTGTGTATCAGAGATTGCTTACTCGGAGAGGTCTCTGGGGTACTGGATACACTTGTCTGTTTGTCTGTGGTGCGCAGGGGACTTCGGAGGCGACGGACGGTTCGTAGCAAGTGAACGTGGGTCAAGCGGGAGGCTTGATGCCAGGGGAGCAGGGAGCTCCGTCACGAAGGCTGCGAAGGGGTCGAGGTCGGACCTCGGGTCGAGGTGCGCCAGGAGAAGGCAGTAAGTGCGGAGTGTGACTCCGGGTGAAGGTACTCCGAGACGAAGTCCTCGGAGGCGAGGCACTTCGAAGGGTACTCCAAATGGACTAACTTCGGAGTATGGTGGATCAAGTCCTCAGCAATGAGGCAAGGTGTTCGAAGTGTGCTCCGGAGGGAGACACTCGAAGATATACCCGACAAAGGTCTCAGAAGTCGAGGTGCATCGAAGGCATGGTCCGGGTGAGGATCGGCGAGGAGTGTGCTCGGGGAGAGACACTACGACGAAGTGCTCATGGAATGCTTCATGCGGAGGCCTTGGACGAAGGAGGGATTTCGAAGGGTGGTACTCCGAAGGTGGGGCTTCGGAGTGAAGCAGGCTTCGGAGCGAAGCTGGCTTCGGAGAGAAGCTGGCTTCTTTGGAGTATAGTAGGCTTCGGAGCAAGGCTGGCTCCAGAGTGAGGTTGACTTGAGGTACTTCGGCCCTGCATGACTTCGGTACATGGACTGGCGGAGTTCCAGCTAGGAGAAGCTGCAAAGCCGTGGTGGTCCACTGCGAAGGTGTTGGTGCGAAGGCCCAAGGGCTTTGACGGCTTCGGCTCAAAACCGTCACTGTATCGAAGGCTAACTTCGGTGAAGCGAAGGCCGTCAGGCTCAAGGCTTCTCACCGAAGCTACCGCACCCCTCGCATGCGAAGGGGGGCTTCAGAAGGGTCCAAAACTGCAAAGGCTGACAGCGTCTGCTCTGCAAAAGCTAGTGATGTCCCCTCTGCGAAGCTGACAAAAGAAGCCTCCAAATAAAGTAGACTACCAGTTGTACACCCCTGTTCTGATGAGACAAAACTGGTGTAAACCCTAGGGGTAAAGTAGTCTATTCACATGGCTGAATAGTGCCTATAAATAGTGGAGGCTAGCTAGGTCACATCAACACTTTGAGCATTTATTTTTGAGCTCCTGTACTAGCCACCACATACTTTGTATTCATCCTGTGAGTTTAATTTTTGTGTTCCCTGTTTAAGCATCGGAGCTTTGATTCTGTGTTCATTTTCTGCTTGAGCTTGTATGCATACTTCGCTGCATGCTTCGATCTCTTGTGTGTCACTTCTTTTGAGTTGAGTTTGTGCACTGAATCCTTTCTGGAGAAGTGTGTGAGAAGCCTGTTCGAGCGAAGTGTGTTTGAGCGAAGTGTGGTTTTCAGTGTCTGTTCGCTCTGTGTAAACTGGAGGCTAGATCTCTCTGATTACTAGCGAAGCACTGATCGAAGCCCGTTTTTCTTCCCTAGTCGAAGCCCTTAGCGAAGTCTGTGAAGTGTGCGTTTTGACCTTCGAAGTACGAAGCCCAGCACCAGTTGCTGTCGCTGAGTATTTGGTCGAAGCCCACAGGGGGAAGTCTGCTCTTGCGAAGGGTATAGTGTGAAGCCTGCTCGAAGGCACCTTGTGTGCGGAGCCTGCACTGCCTTAGCAGAGTTGATCGAAGCCCTCAGAGGGAAGTTCGCTCTTGCGAAGGGTGAAGTGCGAAGCCTGCATGAATTCATCCTGTGTGCGAAGGCTGCACTGACTTAGCAGAAACTGAATTTTTGGGTTTGTGGGTGGAGCGAAGTTTTCTTGGCTTCGAACTTTTGCTCCTTGCGAAGCCTGTTTTCGGAGCTGTGAAATACCTCCGAATCAGTACTTCGAAGGGTGTGTTCGAAGCCTGTTCCGTAGAAGATAGAATTAAAACAGAAGGCTATTTTTAGTCTGAAATTTTAAAAGCTCCCATTCACCCCCCTGGTCGCCGTTTCCGGTCCAACACAAGGCTTACCACTGTTCCGTAGTGGCGGACGGAGGGCTTCCAGGCAAACCCACGAAGAGGTACATAAAAGTAAAGGTACGATCAAAGCATGGCTTTGGTTTTGTTTGAGTTTGGGGGGATCTCCACGCCGGCCAGGCCTCTCTATTTATAGAGGGTTAACTTTAATCTAATCTGCTATTAATCCGGCCGGATAGAGATAGAGATTGGGCTGGCGATGCAACCAACTTTATCTCTGCCGAGGTGGGCTTCGGACAGGCCCACTGAGGCCTGCTCCTCGGGGCGAAGCTTCGGTAGTGTGGGCTTCGGCCAGGCCCGTGGAGGCTCGCTCCTTGGGCCGAAGCTTCGATAGCGTGGGCTTCCGAAGCTTTAGCAGTGTGGGCCTCCGAAGGCCTCCGAGGCTTCGGCAGCGTGGGCCTTCGAAGGCTTCCTAGCCGAAGCCCATGGGCTGGCTGGAGGCTTTCGGAGCCCACAGCTTGATGGGCTTCGGCCCTGTAGGGCTTCGGACAGACCCTGTACATGTGTATTTTTGGCCCAAATCACCAAAAATTGATACTTTAACTAGCCATTAATGCCATTTTCTGCTATCAACACATGCCCCCTGCCTTTTAGTGAGCTAGTGAACTAAAAGCACAACGAGCTTGAGACGATACTGTTCATATCGGCTTTTCAACATTTTATGACGTTTGCCACACACTCGGGAAATATCCTTTCAAGTACCTACCATTCAAAGCCCTTCGAAACTGCTCTCCCTGCAGGGATTCCAACACGTATGTGTTGTCGGGAGCGATTTCGCTATCTTAAAAGGACCTTCCCAACTAGGTGACCATTTGCCGAATTTGGGACTTTTCGTGCCTAAAGGTAAAATCGTCTTCCATACCAAGTCTTCTATTTGAAACGGTTTTGGTTTAACCTTCTTATTGTAGGCTCTAGCTACTCTCTTCTTATCTACCTCTATGGCTTCTAAAGCTCTTAGTCTCTTATCGGTCACTTCCTCCAGATTATCTTTCAGAAGAGCTTCATATTCATTGACCGATAAGCCGTCTTGCTTAAATACTCTTAAGGAGCCAAGATCTACCTCTACAGGAAGAACGGCCTCTTGTCCATATACCAACTCATATGGACTGACCTTGGTGGCACCGTGCTTCGCAATCCTACAAGCCCATAATGCCTCGGAAAGCACTTCATGCCACCTTTTAGGAAACTCTTCAATTTTGTTCTTAATAAGCTTAATCACGGTTTTATTACTAGACTCAGCCTGACCATTGGCCTGAGCATAGTAAGGTGAAGAGTTCATCAACTTAATGCCATAATATTCGGCGAAATCCCATACTTCTTTAGAAACAAATGAACTACCTTGATCCGTAGTAAGAGTTTGAGGGATGCCGAATCTATGTATGATGTGTTTTAAAATAAAATCGTGTACCTCATTATGGGTCATGTTCTTGAGAGGTACAACCTCGGTCCATTTGGTGAAGTAATATGTCGCCATTAACACGAACTGATGCCCTTTTGAGGAAGGAGGGTAGATCTAGCCGATGAAGTCTAAACCCCAACCTCGAAACGGCCATGGCTTGACAATAGGATTGAGTAATGAGGCGGGACCTAACCGGATGTTGCCAAACTTCTGACATGCCTCACACCCTCTGTAGTATTTGAAGTAATCTTCATTCATAGTCGGCCAATAAAAACCCGCTCTTTTGAGCATCCAACTCATCTTTTGGGCAGACTGATGAGTGCCGCAAAGCCCTTCATGGACTTCTCCTGTAGCCACCTAGGACTACTCATGGTCTAAACACTTCAATAGCACTCCGTCAATGGTCCGGCGATACAACGTGTCGTCTACCAGCACGAAATTGAACGCTTGTCGCCGAACCTTCCGATCAACCCTTCGGCTAGGGTCTTTCAAATACTGGACGATTGGGATTCTCCAATCGCCCGCACAGATTTCAGAGGGCTTTGCTAGTCCACCTTCTGAAAGAGCTTCTAAAACACTTGTTGGACCAGAAACGGCGACCAGAGGGGGGGTGAATGGGAGCTTTTAAAATTTCAAACTCAAAATAGCCTTCTGTTTTGCTTCTGTCTTCTGCGGAACAGGCTTCGAACACACCCTTCGAAGTTCTGGTTTGGAGGTATTTTACAGCTCTGAAATCAGGCTTCGCAAGGAGCAAAAGTTCGAAGCCAAGAAGACTTCGCTCTACCCACAACCTTGAAAAATCAGCTCTGCTAAGTCAGTGCAGGATCCACACACAGGGTGCTCCAAGCAGGCTTCACACTTCACCCTTCGCAAGAGCGGACTTCCCTATGAGGACTTCGATCTGTTCTGCTAAGGCAGTGCAGGCTCCGCACACTGGGTGCCTTCAAGCAGGCTTCGCACTACACCTTTCGCAAGAGCAGACTTCCCTCTGCGGACTTCGACCAAATACTCAGCGACAGCAACTAGTGCTAGGCTTCGTACTTCGAAGGTCTAAACGCACACTGAACAGACTTCGCTGAGGACTTCGACAAGGGAAGAAAACGGGCTTCGATTCAGCACAGAGACAGCGCTTCGCTAGTAATCAGAGAGGTCTAGCCTCCAGTTTACACAGAGCGAACAGACACTGGAAAACACACTTCACCCAGACAGACTTATCACACACCTCTCTAGAAAAACTCACAAGAAGATGGTGCACAGAGAAATCAAAGCATGTAGAGAAGTATGCATACAAGTTCAAGCAGTAAAAGAAAACATAATCAAAGCTTCATTGCTTGAACAGGGAACACAAAATGAACTCACAAGATGAATACAAGAGTATGTGGCGGCTAGCACAGGAGTTCCACAATGGCTGCTCAAAGTGTTCATGTGACCTAGCCAGCCTACACTATTTATAGGGACTATTCAGCTATGTGAATAGACTACTTTACCCCTAGGGTTTACACCGGTTTTGTCTCATCAGAACAGGAGGGTATAACTGGTAGTCTACTTTATTTGGAGGCTTCTTTTGTCAGCTTCACAGAGGGGACAGTACCAGCTTTTGCAGAGCAGACGTTGTCAGCCTTTGCAGTTTTGGACCCTTCTGAAGCCCCCCTTCGCACGCGAGGGGTGCGGTAGCTTCGGTGAGAAGCCTTGAGCCTGACGGCCTTCGCTTCACCGAAGTCAGCCTTCGATACAATGACAGTTTTGAGCCAAAGCCGTCAAAGCCCTTGGGCCTTCGCACCAACACCTTCGGAGTGGACCACCACGGCTTCGCAGCTTCTCCCAGCTCGAACTCCATCAGTCCGTGTACCGAAGCCATGCAAAGCCGAAGTACCTCAAGTCAGCCTCACTCCGGAGCCAGCTTCGCTCCGAAGCCTGCTTCACTCCGAAGCCCCACCTTCGGAGTACCACCCTTCGAAGTCCCTCCTTCGTCCAAGGCCTCCGCATGAAGCATTCCATGAGCACTTCGTCGCAGTGTCTCTCCCCGAGCACCCTCCTCGACGATCCTCACCCGGATCATGCCTTCGATGCACCTCGACTTTTGAGACCTTCGTCGGGTATACCTTGGAGTGTCTCCCTCCGGAGCACACTTCGAACACCTTGCCTCATTTCTGAGGACTTGATCCACCATACTCTGAAGTCACTCCATTCGGAGTACCCTTTGAAGTGCCTCGCCTCCGAGGACTTCGTCTCGGGGTACCTTCACCCGGAGTCACACTCCGCACTTACTGCCTTCTCTTGGCGCACCTCGACCCGAGGTCCGACCTCGACCCCTTCGCAGCCTTCGTGACGGAGCTCCCTGCTCTCTTGGCATCAAGCCTCCCGCTTGACCCAGGTTCACCTGCTGCGAATCGTTCGTCGCCTCCGAAGTCACCTGCGCACCACAGACAAACAGACAAGTGTATCCAGTACCCCGGAGACCTCTCCGAGTAAACAACCTCCGATACACACTCCGGTGTACTGCCCAAAGTACCGAGCCCTTCGATACAACTCAGTCACCGTGTACTGTCGGACCCCTCCGACAGGCACACTCCGCTGCAACATCTGCAGCAACCAGAGCCCATCAAACCCTTCGGTGAAACAGCCTCCGAACCCCTTCAGAGGGACCCCTTCGAATCAGAGGATAAAATATATCAATCACTAATCACAGACTCAGAAACTAACCCTTGGTTTCTCAACACTGATTTCGGGGTGCCCCCCGAGCCATTCTAGCTCCTGCCGAAGCCCAGCCGAAGTGGCCGCTCGGAGTGTGCTGGACCGAAGCCCTTCGGAGGGTTCGGACTCTGAAGAGCCTTCCCCGTCCGAGAGACTTCGGACTATAGGCTTCAACATGCCAGACCCCTCGATGGGCGGAGCACTCCGATCCAGGGGCTCCGGCATGCGGTGGCCTTCGACGACCTGGGGGCTTCGACCCGAAGGGTGCGCCTGTCCAGCATCACTGGGTTCGGCAATGAGACCACACATTGGTTTTTTCAACACAGAAAATTTCCCTCTCCTGACTTGGTAGCCAGATGCTTGCTGAGCCAAATCATTAGCGATTGAATTGGCTTCTCTTGACACGTGAGATATTTTGAAATCATCAAAAGTAGCAGCTATGTCTAGGCATTTGTCCAAGTAGCTATTCAGCAAACCATTAAAACATTGAGCATTCTTGGCCACTTGTTGCACTACTAATAATGAATCACCGTACGCGTGAACATGTTTAGCGCCTATATACTCTAGTAGTTCAAGTCCTAACAACAGAGCTTCGTATTCGGCTTGGTTATTCGTGGAAGAAAACTCTAGTTGGGCCGAGGTTTCAAAGCACATACCATTAGGTGATATGAGAACCACTCCAATACCCTGGCCATTTTTGCAAGCCGAACCATCAAAATAGATTTTCCATGGCCCTACTTCAACTAGAGCAATAGCATCACTCCAGCTGGCATCTATGTGATGATCAACTATGAAGTTTGCTACGACTTGGCATTTCATCGCTCTTAGGGGCTCGTAGGCCAAATCGTACTCAATTAACGCATAAGCCCACTTTCCGATTCTTCCACTTAAAATCGGCTTCTTCAACATGTGCTTTATAACATCGGTTTGGCAAATGACAACACATGTGGTGGGGAGAAGATAATGGCGTAACTTGGTGCACGCGTAATAAAGTGATAAACATAATCGCTCCACAAACGCGTACCTGGTTTCGGCGTCCAGCAGGCGGCGGCTCAAGAATGTGATGATGTACTCCTTCCCCTCCACCTCCTGGGTTAGCACGACTCCAATCACGTTGTCTTCAGCGGTGATGTATAGCCAAAACGGAATCCCGGCCTTGGGTGCTCTCACCACGTGTGGTGATGACAAGCACTCCTTGATCTTCTTAAAAGCATTTTGCTGGCTTGCCCCCCAAGCGAACTCGGCTTCATTTTTTAGCCGGAGTATGGGGACAAAGGCATCAATCTTGCCGGACAAGTTGGATATAAAGCGGCGCAAATAGTTCAACTTGCCTAGCAACTTTTGCACATCCTTCTTGCATGTCGGCGTTGCAACGTTTCTAACCTTCTCAAGTCTCTTAGGATCAATCTCTATACCTCTCTCATGAATCATGAAACCTAAGAACTTACCTGCCGACACACCAAAAGCACACTTAAGTGGGTTCATATTCAACCCATACTACCGCATCCTATCGAAATCAACCTTTAAATCGGCTAAATGGTTTCCCATAGCGTCCGATTTGACCACGACATCATCGATGTAAACCTCTAACATGACTCCTAACAAGTCGTGAAAGATCAAGTTCATAGCGCGCTGATACGTGGCACCGGCATTTTTCATCCCAAAAGTCATGACGACACATTCGAATAAACCAACAAAACCAGGGCATCGAAAGGCAGTCTTATAGACGTCCTCTTCGGCCATAAAGATTTGATTATAATCGGCATTGCCATCAAGAAAACATAGTACCTTATGTCCTGAAGCATCGTTGATCAGCATGTCGGCTATTGGCATTGGATACTCGTCTTTTTGGAGTGGATTTGTTCAGATCCCTGAAATCAATGCATACTCGTATCTTGCCGCTCCCTTTCTTCTCTACAGGTACAATGTTAGCAACCCACTCTACGTACCTGCATGGCCTAATAAACTCAGCCTTAAGCAGTCGTTCCACTTCTTCTTTAACTCGGTCATAGACGGCCGAATTAAAGCGACGGGGAGGCTGTTTATAAGGCCTAAACCCGGGCTTGATGGACAGCCGATGCTCCACGAGCTCGCGGCTTAGCCCTGGCATTTTGCTATACTCCCATGCGAAACAATCGACATACGACCGAAGTAATTTTATTACTTCAGCCTTTACATTGGACTGTAAATGTTAGTTTACAAAAGTCGGCCTTGGGATGCTACCATCGCCTATATCAACTTCCTCCAAGGGGTCGGCCGACGCAAAACCTTGCCCTAACTTTTCTACTTCGCTAAAGTCCTCGATGGCCTCGGCAATACCGTCTTTATTAGATCGATACTGCTCTACGCGAGACTTTAGCTAATCTAGATTATTTTTGCTAGACATGACAACTAATACAAAAATAGCCGTGCTACTCCAGCCGGCTTTACAGACACTGGTACAAACCATCCTCCGGATACGCTAACAAAGTCATAGTCCGAAAGGTCTTTACCAGATAGACACTCTACTTTGTTATGGACGGCGTCGACCGACACATCGGCCAAAGCTACTTGGGCCGAAGTATCCGCGGGGATGACTTCCACCTCATCGTCGTCCCACTGTACCAAGCACTGGTATAGGGTAGAGGAGATGCAACAGTTTGCATGGATCCAGTCACGTCCGAGTAACACACTATAATTACCTTGTACGTCGACGACGAAGAACGCTGTTGGCAACGTCTTGTTGCCCACCGTCAACTCCATAGAGATCACTCCCTTGGCTTCGGAGCTCTCGCCGTTGAAGCCGTTGAGCATCAAGTTAGTCTTCTTCAAGTCATCTTCGTCCTTGCCAAGTTTCTTCAACAATGAATAAGGCATTAGATTAACTGTGGCGCCGTCGTCGACGAGCATCCGAGAAATCGACTTCCCATCAATGTGACCCCTAACATAGAGAGCCTTTAGATGACGAGTTGAGTCCTCGGGCTTCTCGAAGATTGCGCTGCGCGGACCGAGGTTCAATTGAGCGACCTCAGCCTCGTCCCGTGGTGGTGCAAACTCAGCGGGTAATGTGACGATGTTGATGTCCATCGCCTGAGGTGCGGGCCCCTCAGAGATGGGCGAGTAATCATCGTCAAGCAAGTAGTTTTCATCGTCGCCGGACTAGGAGCCAGGTTTGTTATCTCAACCGGCTTCTCCCTCCATACCTGTTTGGTAGCTGGCCGAGGGCGGATCTCTTCGAAGATAGCATCGCACTCAGCCTCAGCTACCTTCTCGCGCATCTCTTGTGCCTGCAGCCTTTGTAGGCGTCTCTTTTGTGATTTGGACATGCCCGGGGGAGCCCAAGATGGCTTCGGCTTGGAGCCTGGAGCTACTGTTCGAACCCTGTTAATTCTGGCCGAAGTGTGCCCTTCGGCCTCGGGCGCCCTGTGTTCGAAGGGGGCTTCGCTGCGAACCCCGACGAACGGATCGTCCTTGTTCGGCCGATCGAACCAAGCTTCGGCGCGGAGCCCGGCCGAAGCATGCGGCTTACCTCCTTCAGCCCTCGACGACAAAGTCTTCGGGATTGGGACTTCCTGAGACCCAACCCTGTTAGTTATGGCTTCGGACTCCTTGACTTCGGCCTCCGCATGTTCGCACCCTTCGGCTTCGCTCTGTAGGGTCTGATTCGGAGGTACCACATACAGTCTGTGGACGATGCCCTCCTCCACCGCGTCTGTTTGCCCCTGCCATCCATAATACTCCGAAGGAAAACAAGGCACAGGGTTAGTCTGTGGAGGGTACCCTGACCCGGATACGTACGGGGCCCACGGGGTCCCCGCCCAGTCATACAGCGGAGGCATCGGAGGCTCTAGCGGCCTCGGCCACTGCGAGCCGAACCCTCCACCTAGAGGGGGGTTCGGCCAAGTCGAAGGTGTCTCCGACCACACCAGCGAAGGATCCCGCTAGGCTAGAGGTATGTTCGGCCAGTGCGGGCCAAAGCCTCCCATCAGAGAAGTCCACCATGGTTCGGGGTTCGGCCATCGGGGGCCAAAGCTGTTGCATGGGGGAGCCGACCACTGGGCTCGAAGTTGTCGTTGCACGGGGGGTCGGTCATTGTGGCTCAGAACCACCGTGCGGAGTACCAGGATACCGCGGCCCGAAGCCTTCGTGCGGAGCATCAGGCCATTGTGGCCCGAAGCCCTCGTGCGGAGGGTTCGCTGGCTCCGGTCCGAAGCCACCCTTCGAAGGTCTTGGACCCTTCGGCTGTTTTAACTTGGCGTGCGGACCTGCTTCTTTGGCCCTTCTCTGATGCTTGTTCAGCAGCATGTTATATGTTACCTTCGGCCTCTTGCGAGCCTTAGCCAAAGGGGTATTGATGTTCTGTTTCCACACTCCTACCTTGGGGTTCTTTGGCACGAGTGTGCGAGTACGCGGTTCTCCAACAATCACATCTTTCCCTTTAGCAGACTCGGCCTGTTCTGGCCGAATCAACACCTTCTTTTCGCCGAGGTCGACGGCGTTGACTGGAAAAGGATCTTTATCCAGCTTCATTTTTGGATCATGGTCTATCTTCAATCGTCCTTCTTCTATGGCCGATTGTATCTACCGTCGAAAAACATTGCAGTCATTAGTATTATGAGAATGTGAATCATGCCACTTACAGTATGGATGCTTCTTTAACTCGTCGGCAGGTGGGATAACTTGACCCTTAGGTAACCTGAGAAGCTGACTCTTTAAGGGGAAATCAAATATTTTATCACATTTAGTAACATCGAACGAGTACTTGACCTCATTAAGTCTATTCTTTGCGGGGGATGGTCGTAGTTCGGAGCAAGTGACAGGTTTGTTTTTAGTGTTTATAACCCATTCGGCCACGTACATGTCAGTCGAATCCTCCTCCTCTGACTCCTCTTCATCAGAGCGTTCCATGATGTGGATTTCGGCCCTAGGCTTGCTAAACATCTTAATAAATCTATTATCTTTGGCTCGGCCTTCTTGGACCAGAGCGTGCTGTAGAACTTGGCTAACTTCTAAAAAGTTTTGGTTATCTAACCTTTCTTTAAGTTCAGAATGCAACCCATTAAATGCTAACTCCGCCAAGTCCCTTTCTGAAATATTAAGACTAAAACATTGGTTTCTGGTATTCCTGAAACGCTTGATATAGTCAGAGGCACTCTCACTAGATTTTTGTTTAACCGATGTCAAATGTGAAAGCCTAAGTTCTGTCTCACCCGTGTAGAAATAATCATGGAATTTCCGTTCTAAATCGTCCCACGTGTGAATGGAGTTCGGCGGGAGCGCCGAAAACCAAGTGAAAGCTGTGCCGGATAGCGAGAGAGAAAATAGTCTAACCTTTAGGGCATCTATCCCGCTAACCTCTCCACACTGCGCCAAAAATTGACTAACATGCTCTAGTGTGGTCCTACTACCCTCGCCATCGAATTTAGTGAACTCGGGGATCCTATAGCCGCGGGGGGTTCCCTAAACAGTGCGTGGATCCGCTCATCTAAATCATCTTGGTAGTTTGTTTGCATGCGCCTCTCATGTGGGGGTGCGACACGCGGTGGGATATCAGCGTGTCGGCCATGTGCTTCTTCCCTACGCGCTATTTGTATAACGTGCTCATGTCCGGGCGCCTGCGTGTGTGGTGCGGATAGCACGGGTTTTGGCACAGGTGTCGTGTGGTATGCAGTATTAGTTTGACCATAGGCATAATGACTAGTCTCGGCCATAAGTAGTAAGGTCGGAGACATGTTCGTCGGAGGTGTACTAGCTATAGGAACTGGGGGTGCGGCCTCAGTGAAGCCGAACCTTCTAAGAGTCGTCTCTACTTGGGAGCTGACTGCCGAATCTAAACGGTTGGCTAGCGACGCGCTAACGGCCTGATCTACTGATGCGGCTATTTTTTGCTCAATTTCTAAAGAAGATAAACGAGGCGATACCGGTGTTACCTGGACCTGAGCGAGGTCGGGGGTGACGATGTCGCGCTTGACGAAGCCTGCGCGTGTCTTGATGTAGCCTCCAAGCATCATGTCTTGGAGCGCCTTCAGCCTTGCCTCGATCTCTGCTCGGTCTTCTGCAGGGATATCTTCAAGTGTAGGCGACATTATGTTGTGGTTGTCGATATCCGCGCCTCCTATTGTGTCCATCGGCGGTGTAGACGTAGTAGTCGAAGTAGATGTACCAGCGGCCGATGTAGACGTACTCATCATGTTGGCGTAGCTTGTCCCCAGCGGAGTCGCCAAAAAGTGTGTTGACACGAAAACGTGCCCCCGCACTTGGGTCGGTCCGACGATCCAAAAGTGCATGGATACTTAGGGACGGGCCTAAGCGTGATGTAGCACCGACGCCGCGTTCCGACTACCCTTAATAGTGATAAGGGGGGTGGAGTCGCCAGGCAACTAGATTACACAAAATAATCCAATTAGCCGAAAGAAATAGGCTAAACAGGTTAAATTAGCAAACCAGTCGGAGTCCTCCTTGTTCGAAGTCTGATGCAAAGGGTGCGCCGAAGGGTACCTTCGGCGTCTGGTGCGAAGTGCTCCGCCGAAGGGTGCTTCGGCGTTCGGACTGATCCGGCCGAAGGTAGACTCCGAACGGATCTGAACACGGTGATCACCTCCGAATAGCGGGGTTCGGCGTGCGATCTCCGATGCAGCGAATTACAGAGTAGTGACGCGAAGGCCACACGCTGGTGCAACTTCGTCCTGTGCGGAGTATAGTCGTGGCGAAGCTTGTTGTAGAAGCCCGCGATCCTGTCGAAGGGTGTCCTTGGGACCTCCGGAACCGATCTCTCAGCTCCGAACACCTTCGGCGAAGGGGCTCCGAACGTACGAACCTGCAACAGAGATGATGTGAAGTACCAATTCGGCCTTAAGACCGAATCTTGCGAGGTGTTGCACGGGTGGCGAAGGTAACAATCTATTACGCAGATTAGCGGATACTTCACAGGCGAAGTAACAAGGTGATAGCAATCTGTTACGTAGATTAACGGGGACTTCACGGGCGAAGTACTAAGGCTTACCACTGTTTCGTAGGGGCGGACGGAGGGCTTCCAGGTAAACCCACGAAGAGGTACAGAAAAGTAAAGGTAAAAGTAAATGTACGATCAAAGCATGGCTTTGGTTTTGTTTGAGTTGGGGGGCTCTCCACGCCGGTCAGGACTCTCTATTTATAGAGGGTTAACTCTAATCTAATCTGCTATTAATCCGGCTGGATAGAGATAGAGATTGAGCTGGCGATGCAACCAACTTTATCTCTGCCGAGGTGGGCTTCGGCCAGGCCCACCGAGGCCTGCTCCTCGGGCCGAAGCTTCGGTAGCGTGGGCTTCGGCCAGGCCCGTGGAGGCTCGCTCCTTGGGCCGAAGCTTCGGTAGCGTGGGCTTCGGCCAGGCCCGTTGAGGCGTGCTCCTTAGGCCGAAGCTTCAATAGTGTGGGCTTCCGAAGCTTCGGCAGCGTGGGCCTCCGAAGGCCTCTGAGGCTTCGGCAGCGTGGGCCTCCGAAGGCTTCCTGGCCGAAGCCCATGGGCTGACTGGAGGCTTTCAGAGCCCACAGCTTGATGGGCTTCGGCCCTATAGGGCTTCGGACAGACCCTGGACATGTGTATTTTCGGCCCAAATCACCAAAAATTGATACTTTGATAATCTAGCCATTAATGTCATTTTCTACTATCAACACATAGATGATACATTTTCTGTAGGTCCGTTATTTTCATGGTTTGACAGTCATGGTAGGATTACGTAATGACCAAAACATGGAATTAAAGTGGTGTTTGGTTCCATGGACTAAAGTTTAGTGTGTATCACATAAGATCATTGTTGAAATAAATCGATCGATTAGTCGATTAATTGGCCGATTAATTTGTACTCGGTACCATAGCAATTAATTTACAACAAAATCGGCACATTAATCGGTTGACTCATTAATCAGATGGTCAAGCCGATTAATCGCCAAATAATGGATTTGCTCCCTCATCGCCGGATCTGCTACCCTATCGTTGGTTTTGCATCCCTGTTAATTTCGTGGAAATCCCTGTCGATGACAACTTGGTATCAGATAGCTCAGGTTCACCATCCGTTGATGTGAATTCCTAATCTTACACCGGTTTGAGGAGCACTGTCGATGACATATTGAAGGCTATTATATAGCGCCTAGATGTCATCGAAGAGAAGTTGCAATCACTACAACCACTCCAAGCAAAAGTCGTAGAATTGGAAACAGTGGTGATGGAGCGGGCAGACACGATTGAAGAGAAGTTGCAGCCGACCCAGCGCTTCGAGGAAAGGGTAGCCACGTTGGAGGTGCTCGTCCAAAATCCTAGTCGGCAACATCCCCAGGCTGCCTCTGATCATGTGGATTCACCTCCACGCCACCAAGGAGGGAGGCGGCCAGGACCGCTCCGGTGGCGCCGTGGACGGCCTCGGCGGAGCCAAGATAGGAAGTGACAGTTTGATCGGCGTGTCACTACATGCAAAGGGCTAAACAACGCGTAGTGCTGGCAGTGCGAATGGCTTATGGGTGCGGGATGCTGCCAGAAATGACAGGCAACACGCATGAGGATGAGGAGAATAGAACAATCGTGCAAGGAAAAAAGAACTCAATCTTGGAGAAAGAGAGGGGAAGACTGAAGCAGTGAAAAGGCTAGCAATGAGGGTTGGAGGATGGGAGAAGGGAGTTTTATACTCAAGGCTAGAATTTGGCTAAAATAGTATATTAAATATAAATATAATATCTAACATTTAACCAATTAATTCAGTTAGTATTTCGATTAACCGATTAATCCTCACTTAGTGAAATATTTAGATATCAATTTGAAAGATTAAACGTAAACTAACTATAAAAATAATTACATTAAGCCTAATTAATCTATAATTAACAAATGTTTACACCATATTATCAAATCATGACATAATTAGACTCTGAGATTTATAAATAATTTATATTTAATACTCCATATCCAAACATCTATTGTGATTAACTTGTAATGGTTAATCCATCTCAATCAAAGATGAAAGAATAAGGCCAACGAAGGATAGACAATGCAGAATTTTATCAAAACTCTACCAGCAACGGCTTTGATAAATTATCGTGAGCGTCTATGGAAGCTAAGGTTATTTGATCATCGCATACAGCGTCACCCGAACAAAAAGAGCCGAGCTTCGGTGAACAATTCATCCATAATGGATTAAAGGGGAAGGAGAATAGTTAACTAACCATAGCAAAATCTCATGTTTTGACCCAATTAAATCAGGATTTTACATTAAACTTCTTAAGATACTAGACATATACAGTCTCGACCAAAAATAACACAAACACATTGGCCACCGCACGGCTCATTTTGCAGATAAAGCTATAGCAAGCAAAGCACGAAAGATACTACGGGAAGAAAGGCAGGCAGAAGTGCTTAGTCGAACAAGCTGAAACCCATGTCCTGCAGTAAGTTCAATGATAAAAACAATGAGTAAGAAGTTTAATGTAATTTTCACAAAAGAACAAAATGCATTGAAAAGCTTGATGAATGTGGTGGGATATGCAACACTTATGAATGCATGCTAGCGAGGATATGAATGATAGAGGTGAAAACTGCAGAACTACAGAGCTATGTAGATTACTGATTTGTGAATGAACTGAAAATATACAGTGGGCACCTAAGGTGATCCTAGAGCAACATATGCATAAAAGTACAGGATCTAGGGGCACCAATGCCTGATGAATAATACTTACATCATCAGACTCTTCCTTCTCCTCAACCTTCTCCTCTTTCTTTGCCTCTGCAGCAGGTGCTGCACCACCAGCTGCTGCAGCAGGAGCTGCCACAGCCACTGCACCACCACCTGAAGGCACAGAAGCAAACTTCTCCCTTCCAGCAGCAATCACTTCTGTTATGTCCTTGCCCTCCAGTTCTGAGAGCAGGAACTCCAGTCTCTCTTCATTAGCTTCCACCCCAACTGTACAGAAAATCAAACATTTGTTACAGCAAGAGGTATACTCTCTAGCTGTCTTTCACATTACAAACTATCCCATATATTAATTGTAGTGTTATAGTCAGCACAAGTTCAGAAATTCTCATTGCTTTGACCTTGTAAAATTAACACAAAAGGATGGATTAATCTATGCTAAATCAATCAAAACTGTTATCATGAGCACCACAATGTATGAAAAGAGCAGTCCATAAGCATTAAAATATTCATATCAACTAGCTAAACCATTGTGGAAGTAGTCCATAGGTAGCCATAAGCTTATAGACTACCCATAAGAAATAAAATAGCATTTATGACATCTCTTCTTTCATTCTCTCCCTATATGAGTCTTACTTTTAATATCTTATTTTACTACAACCATTGTGGGATGGAAAATAACTATAGTTCAATATTGTGGGTCCGATCTATATAGACTAGTTTTGCCATATACATTGTGGTTGCCCTAAAACCAGGAAACTAGGCTTAGGTATAAGTAAGAACTGACAGCACTGACAAGCAGCACAACAGAAATACCTGACTCTAGGATGTTCTTAATGTCTTCAGCAGTTGGTGAGGTGTTTCCACCTAGGACAGCGAGCAGGTATGCAGCGATCAGCTTCATCGTGAAAAGTCAAGACACGCCTAAAACAAGCAAAAGATAAATCAGTGACAGCTCTGTATATGTCAACCATGGATAAAAACGTATGAAATGAGTGGGATTGAGAAAAAAGGTTTGAACAAATGAAAGCTATAACAGTTCATTCTTTCAGGATTCAGGTATTTGAGCAATACATACAGAAGGGACTGAGACATTTGTGAGAATTTATGCAAATTTGTTTCAATCGGACATGTGACATAAACCAGTAAGAGCAATCTCAGATTGTCATACCTTACCATGTCAGTGAGACACCATCTCTAGAAAACTGAAAACATACTACCAACCCTAATTTCTTAACATGGGTTTGCCGTAAATTTTCTATACCTCTCGTTCACTTCTCTCTCCAACTCTAATCAATCCTCGTCTTATATGTTGTAAGGACACTGTGTCTTCCTTAAACATGGTTTCTTCATTTTCTATTATCCCTCTTCTTTATTTTTTTTGCCACATTGAATTTTTTCATATATGACAGCCTTATAAATACTAAGACACTATCCTACATAAAGGGTTAGTACTTCTCTAACCATGCCAGACTTCCCCAGTAACTTAGACTAAAGATTCCATAATGAACAGGTTTCCCATTTAAGGTAAATAGATAAGATCTGGAGCGCACGCGTTATTTCACATAGAACTCCATCATCCCCCTTCAAACCACGCAGGAATAAATCAAAATCAACCTGACAATAAGCTCACATATGGGAAATTTGTGGTTGCTGAGAAAAGCCTACTGACGCCAGAGTACAGAGCAAACTACCAAACTGGGATGAGATTAGGAACACAACACAAATCTAACGAAAACCATCGAGCTTACAAACAAATCCACTACCACAGGGATGCAAATACACGGAGTGCTAAACAAAAGTCCGAACATTTCAGTAGATGTGTTCCACAAAGGCCTAACCAGAACTAGTCTACAAATTGTAAAAATATCTGAACGGGGAAAGGATTGGAGCGGTGCAATCGTACCTCGAAGAGCAGAAATGGAGAAGTGACGCCGGCGGCAGTGGAGTGGAGGATCGTGCGCTGGTAGGGTTTCTCCAGTGTCAGCCAAAGCGCTTGCTATATATAGGAATCCGGGACGGCTAGGATGGAAGCACTCCCGGGCCAAGCGAATCCTGGTCGTTCGATTCAGATCAAAAGCCTTCCGGGATAAGTGGGGGAACATTTCAAAGAAGGCCAAGCAGTGGGAGCAGAAACCCACGGCCCATGGGCTATGGGCCGTATGTCAGGAAACATCTTCCATAGATCTTTTCACTGTCATGCTCATCATCCATTCTCTTGAGTTGTTTATCCATTTTCTCTAATAGCAGATCAAGCTTTGCACTGAATTGAATTTTCATCTCCCTCTCCCACTCCATGTTCATCTCTTCTTCCACCTCTATCTCCGTCTCCATGATAACGAGGCTATGATACTAAATTATCAACGACCTATTACTCTCAAACACACAAGATCACGGCAAGAACACGATAGAATAGATCTGCCGAGCCAGCCGCCAAGTTTCTTCATCTATTTTCTTGTCTCCTCATACAATGTGTCAGGTGCCTATTTTATAAGTATGTTTACTTGGCTCCCAAATTTTCTACTAACTTCTCTTTAAGATTGCTACTAATCTATGCTAATTAATAAGTTCGTGGTTATGAACCAGCTCGCGGTTGTCAGCGCCGTCGGCGACATTGAGAGATGTTGCGTCCTCCTCCTCGATAGACGCTGGTACATCTCCTCCCTAGGGATGGCAATTATACCCGTGTACCCGTTACCCGTGGGTAAAAACCCTATTAGGGTCGGGTTTATTCCATTTTTTATACCCGCGGGTATGATAATGGGTCAAATCTCATACCCGACGGGTAAACGGATACGGGTATGGGTATTCAGTACCCATACCCGTTTACCGTTTACCCGAAGTATATAAACCCATTCCAAAAATCAAAACCCTAACCCTAGGTTTCACGCTTCCCACTTCCCAGCCACTCCTCTCACCCCACCGTCACCCACTCACCCGTGAACCTCCCAAAGTCCCAAGTCCCATCCTGTTCCTGGCCGTGAATCCCTTCAGTCGCTGTGCCCCCCGTCGCCGGCCGTCGATCCCGCTCCGCCGGACGCCGAGCCCGCGTCGCCGATCGTCGATCCCGCTCCACCGGACACCGAACCCGCGTCGTCGGCCGTCGATCCCGCGCCGCCGGCCGCCGATCCCGCGCCGCCGGACACCGAGCCCACGCCGCCAGTCACCGAGCTCGAGCCCGTGACGCCGAGCCAGCACCGTCGACCGTCGAGACCAGCGCCGCCGTCCAGCGAGCGTAGGGGTGAAAACGGATCGGATAATATCTGATCCGATCCGATCCGAATCCGGTTGGATTGAGGATATGGTAGCATTTTTTTGAAATCCGACGGATTCGGATTCGGATATTTTCATTCGGATTCGGATACGGATGTGGTTTCAATTAAATCTGTCGGATTCGAATTATCCGGTTTTTTGTGCGGATTATCCGAGTCCCCTACAATCGGATAATCCGAATTCAAGTAAGGTCTTTGCTGAGGGCTCTGGCCCATAATAGATCTACTGGCCCATTAACCCAAAAATAAAGAAAACCTAATTCGTTCCCAGCCACAGGTTCACTCGTTTTGAGCCACGATCCCCTCCTGGCTGGGTTCTAGCCGCCGCGACTGGCTTCTGCTTCTGCATCTATAGCCTGGTCGTGCCGACATTACCACTAGCCGCTGCCGCTTGGCCGTCTTCCGTGGTTCCCTCTTCGGCTCTTCCTCACTACTTCCTGCCTTGTCGCTTTGGCCTTTGGGGGCTTGGCGCTAGTGGCTTGCCGGGTGACGGCTTGGGGAGTTGGCGCGTTCCTAGTTGCCACCGGCGAGGCGACGACCTGCTCGTTGTGAAAGTGTGAATCAGCCAAGCTGCTCACCTGCTGACCTGTCCGGCTGTCCCATGGTAGCATGCACTCTGCACAAGTAATTTCTAAATTCCTATCAAGGGCTCAAGGCTGTCATCCCGTGAGTGATTCATGTCATAGTGTCAATTTGTCATTCACTCATTCCTGTGTAGCCGTGTAGCAAGCAATTTGTAAATGATTAGCTAGGAATTGATGTCAAAGTTTTTTATGTGTTCTTCTGTTTGTACAATATGTTGATCAGTTGATGTGAATCATGTGATGCTTGCTAGATGCTACAACCTACATATACTAGCTAGTTCGGCTAGGTAGATATATATTAGGGCACGTATCCTATGCTCAAAGAGGTATGGTGCTCAAATGCACACATTAAATCTGGACTAAAGATCTTTCATCCAACGGTGTCCAGCTATTTGCGTTTACACCCTCCCACCTCTTCTTTTTCAGTGCAAAGAAAATCTTTGGATAAGAGGAGGTGGGAGGGTGTAAACGCAAATAGCTGGACACCGTTGGATGAAAGATCTTTGGCCCAGATTTAATGTGTGCATTTGAGCACCATACCTCTTTGAGCATAGGATACGTTGCCATATATTAGAACCTAATTTACAACATCAACTCTGCACACATAATTTCTTAATTCATAAAATCAAAACTTTTGACTATAAGTATTGATTATAAGACGTATTATGTTCACAAAGACTGAAAGACGTAAAAAAGTATTGATTTTTTAGCTTGTTTGGATGATTATAAGTATTGATTATAAGACATATTGTGCAGCCTTGTAGCGTGCTAGCGCGGACGCGCGGTGGGCAGACAGACACAAACAACATAAATACGCAATGTATATATAGTTATTAGTTATAAATTGTGTTTTAAAACTTGTAATTCGACAATTTTAATCTGTTTCCGATCCGATTCCCTACCGAATCCGCACCAAATTCGATATCCGAAATAATCCGCTCCATATCCGTATCCACATGCTATCCGTACCCGCTCCGAATCCGATAAAAAATAATGGTATAGGATATGGTATGAACAATATCCATCCGAATCTGATCCATTTTCAACCCTAAGTGAGCGCCCCCGAGCCCTGCGCCACCGAGCGCCCCGAGACCCACACCGAGCGCCGCCGAGCCCCGCGCTGCCGGCCGCCGAGCCCAACGCTGTCGGCCAGCCCCACGCCGTCGTCTGCATCACAGTCAGGTATATACGTTTTGCTGCTTTGTATCGTCTGCATCACATTGTTGTTTTTTTGTTCACGGGTAAACGGGTATACCCGCGGGTATACGGTACCCGCGGGTATCGGGTATGGGCACGGGTTTTTACCCGTCGCGGGTAACGGGTATGGGTATTTTTCGTGGGTACAGGTATGGGTATGTAATATCCGTGCCCGTGATACACAACTGTCATCCCTACTCCTCCCTTCTGTTCCACTGTGGATCTCCTGAGATTATCCACTGTGGATCTCCTGAGATTAGTAGTTAATTAGCGGTAGCAATCTTAAAGAGTTAAGTTAAGAGTTGGTAGAAAACTTGGGAGCCAAGTAAACGTGCTTATAAAATAGACATTTGGCACATTGTATGAGGCGACAAGAAAATAGATGAAGAAACTTGGCTACTGGCTCGACTGGGGTTTCTTGTGCGAGATCTACTTTTTGTTCTATCATGTTCTTGTTATAATCTTTTGTGTTTGAGAGCAATTGAATAGGTCGCTGACACCGTACCGTTCGTGTGTTTTTCTCAAGGTGTAATTCCTATCTTATCCGAGTGCTATCGTGTTCTTGTTGTGATATCGTGTGTTTGAGAACAATCGAATAGGTCGCTGACACCGTATCGATCGCGTGTTTTTCTCAAGGCGTAATTCGTATCTTATCCGAGTGCAAACTGAAACTGCAAAGCCGATATCATTTTCTTTTCGTCTGAATTGTTCGTAGTGAGTTCGAGAGAGTCAACATCGCAGCATGAACTAGAGACCCAGTTGGCCCAACCATAACATAAAGTTAACGGGTCCGAAGCTTATAGCCCACAAGTAACAAGCCCACACACGCTGCAATTTCTGCTGCTACTAACACCAGCAATAGCTCGGCCGCAGCGTGCATCAGCATCACTCGTCGTCTTGTCGCCACGATCGACTCTCTTTTTTCAGTAGCTGAACTGAACAGCTCGTTTTCTTCAGTTATACTCCAAGCAACTAGTGGATTTACTCATTTACATGGGTTAAAAGCGTCATTTTGGGGGCTCCAGAAGAAATAACTAAAATAAAATCCTTGATTGAAAGGAGGAGGTCCGTATCGAAGTGATTACTACCGCTTCGAAAACTACCACCACCCGTCCACCCCAGTGGCTGTCAGCTGTTAGGCTGACGAGTCCACAGAAATATCATGAAGACGAAGCGAGCAAGGGCACCATCAGTTCGATGTAAGCATCACGCATCACCGCTGACACCCCCATCACGGCAGCACGTCCCACTCTGTCTGTCACTCGCCAGTCACCAGAGACCAGACACCCCGCCGCCAGTGCGCGCGCCTCGTTTCGTGACTTTCATCTGATCCCCGCGTAACGGTGGAACGATACGCCAAGCGAGTGAACGTAAGCGAGGCCACGCCCGCACAGCTCGCGTCCACCCACCGCCCGCGCGCGCGTCGCGGTCTCCGGGAGTCCGGGGGCGCCGGCGCCGTGCCATTGGCTGCTTTTCGCCGCGCCCGCGCGCGCGCGCGCGCCACAGCTTGCGCCTGGCCAGCCACCGCCGCACACGGGGCACGGTCTACGGCTGCTGCGCGGGGGACGCCCGATCCGGTGCGCGCGCCCGCGCCCGCGCCGCGCTCTGCTAGGCTCCTCCCCCACATTCGACACTACCGAGTAGCGATCTACCGGTCCTGATTGGCCTGCGCGCGCAGTTCATCTCGTGGCGTCAACGTGTCGCTGAAAAAGCCGCGAAAAGCTGCAGCGGCCTTTTGTTTCCCTGATCTCTCACGTGTCACCTGCGCGCTCTGAAAAAGATTTCGCGCATGTGTCACACAGTCTGACTGACTGCCACACACATCCGCGATAAAAAAAACTGCTTAGAGGCTAGAGCATAGTCTGTGCACAAGACTCGGGCAAAAGGATTCACTCGCAGTCGCCGTAGTAGAGGTTCATCTCTTGGTGTTTGGGCGTATTTTCCTCTCTTGGTTTCTAAAAATCAACTCTTCCGACCTAAGTAAGTTCGCTCTCAATCATTTATCTCGTGGCTAGCATGCAGCAGCAGGTAAAATGATGCATTGATATTTTATCGACTCTATCATTCACCACCAATGACACACCTGTCAGATTGCGTGGTACTAACATAACACCTGTCCGATGAGCGATGTGTATGTCCCGTGCGGCCGTGCGTGAGTGCGACGGTGTGAGCAACTCCTGCCCGTCAGCCACCAGATAGCTAAAAGATTTTTTACAGAGGGTAGAGTAACACATGCTAATGAGATTTTCTGGGGACTACACGGACACACTTGATTCGTAGCATGGCTATGCAGATACGCAGGTATATGTTTCATGAACCGGACAATCTCCAGGCGTGCACGTGATGTGATGCGCCCAGAGTCAAGTTTTGGAGTAATTAACTTTCGGAAGTTTCGGTTGAATCAAAAAATCTGGTTTAACCGAAACTTTCGAACCGAAATTTTGTCCAGATAGGTTTTAATATTAATTAAACACTTATCGAGATCAAAAATCACGGTGGACTTTAATATTAATTAAAGGCTCATCAGTTGACTCTCTATATATAAGAGCACAAGATGTAAGGGCAAATCAATCTAATCTAGTTTTGCTTTTGCCTTGGTCGTACCTCTTATCGTGGTGCTCCACCATACCTGCTTGCCCGTGTGGCGGCATATATCTCCTAAAGCACACGCGTGGTACTAGTATACCGGCACATGATGAATTTCTTTTTGTACGTGTGAATACCGTAGAAGCATCGCTACGATTGCAGTGTTGATCTTCTCGGCGTGAAGATTGTGATGTTGCGTCGTCTTCATTGCCGATGATCGGACATAGCTGGTTATTAGAGCTGATAGATCAAGAACGTGCTTCTCTAACTCTACTTCTGTTGTCCTAACACGATCCATAATTCCTTACTCACATGATTTCATGTGTAAACGCAATAGAAATAAGTTTTATTTCATGCTAGCGTAGACTGCACGTTGCCAACCGCATGTACCAGAAATTTGGAAAATAATATGGTTGCTTCTAGAAACAAAACGGGTAGGCGCGAATGATTTGTTGCTAGATGTTATTACCTTTGGATTGATGGCAGTGACACAAATGCACGATAAAAGAAGGTGTTTGAGGAGCAAGATGGCAACATAGATGATGACATGGAGCAAGATGGAGAGTTGAACCAGCCCATCACATAGAGCTCTAGATCTACTAATAATTTCTACATTCAAATTTCGTCTTAAATATTATAACTTTTATAACTTTTTCTCTTAAATCTTTTATTTTACTCCTATATAAAATAGGAGTTACATGTAGTACTAATTGTTTTGAGTACTAATTGAGAAATAGGTCTGAGTTTTTTCTTTATATTTTAATAAACACACTAAAATATAGAAATAATTATAATTTAGAATTGAGGGAGTATAATTTTTTAGAGTTGGTATAATCTACCTCAAAAAGTCTTAGATCTATTGATAAATTAATAATATTTAATTGAGTAATCCAGTTTACTTTTAAACTAAAAATAAAAATTTAAACAATTTATTATACAATATAAACCAGCCACTCTTTAGGCCCGTCTTCAAAGGCCATGGTCCGATAGCCGTTACTCATTAGATGAATGAAAAATGTCGTTCTCGGAAAGAAAAGAAAACTCTTGCAGATCTATGAAAAGATTCTTTCTTTTTGAAAGCTCACGAGAGAGAGATTTAAATACTAGCACATCGTTCAGACGAACCGGGTGTGCCGATCGACCAGCCATCTACTCGACTCGACTAGGCGGAGATTTTTCTTTTATATATAAAAAAAACTTGACTCGACGGAGTTTGCTGCTGTGTTCTGCACGAACCGGCAAATGGATATTATCCACATTCCACCACCCGACGCATACGAATGCGGGAATAGAAAATAACCGAATAATCAGTTGCAGGAAATTATTGGCCAACAAGATCTCCCATATTTTACTGACGTGATTTCTAGCATGATTTGACCGAATCACCGTTGGACAATGCAATGTCCTCGCTTGGCTATTCGTGGGTTTGATTGATTTATAGATTTTAAAAAAACCTACCATGCAATATAATATGAAAAAACTGATAAATTGTGAAAATTATGGTGAAAATAACTTTCGATGGCACGATATTTTAATGGTGTGGTGGGTATTTTTTTATGAACTCTAAACTAAAAAACCATAAAAGTAAGGGTACGAGCAACCTTTATAGCCTTATAGGTTTTCAATTTGTACAAAAAAATTGCAAAAATTGCAGATTTTAGAGAAAATGGTTTGTCCATAAATCTATTTATTTAGTTCAGCTTTCAGCTTTCCTACAAAAGCTAGTTAGAAAAGCTGAGGTTGAACCAAACACAAACACAACTTAAAGGCTACTAGATTGACAATTATTCATAATCATAACCTACTATTGCATCAATTGTTTTTTAAAGAATAATTATTGTTCAAAAAAAAATTCTGGGACGTGGTACCAAACACATGGGGAATGACACATCTCTTTCCTTTTCCCTTCGTCTCTCCGGTGCTAGCTTTCCTTGCTAAACAAAACGTGCCCCCCACCACACCTGGCTATATGAAAACGAAGCCGACGTAAAGAACTGGAGCACGTTTGCCATCTCATAGCTGCCATTAGTTGGCAAGTGCTCGACCGGGAGAATGAACTCGTCGTGGGAACGAGCTTGAAACCTGAAAGGTGGTAGCCCTCCAACGTACAGTGTCACTGTGTCAGTCCCACGAGGCCCCGTGCGCATGTGCATTGTTTCCCCTACCATGCACGTTCTTTCAATCAATCCACGAGAATTCATCAGTTTCGAGGAAAATCCCCGGCCGGTCATGTTTGGGACATGGCAACTTCACAATATTGTTTATCGCGTCGAGTAATCTAGTTGTTCGTTACAGTTTTTTTTTTATAAAAAAAACTCACGTTTGTGATGTGTTCCGGCCGATGGACGTATGTAGCTGAATACACCCATGCATACGGAAACGTACGAGATCTTCTAACGTCGAGTTTTTTCAAGACAGTCGTGAACTCGGTCGTTCTATTGAGATCTGACGTTTCTTTGACCCTTATGCTGTGTATCGAAAAGAGTCTCTTCATCTGATAAACACAAACTCTCATGTTTACGCTAGCTGCTGTTAATGCAGGCATCAGCAAATGGAAATATTTGCTGGTAATCAAACATCGACAGTAGTGCTGTCACTGCAAACACATGCTCGATCATCCGTCATCACTTATCCATATAGTCATATTTTGATGGTATCGAAAACTACGGTTTTATAATGGTAAGTACTCGGTATATGGCCGACCACCTTGCAATAATTGATGTAGTCCGTATGAAAACAGGTCCACACACGGAAGAACATTTAGACGTGTATTCTTTTTTGAAAATGACAGGCGTGTGTATTATTCTTTAACTTTGAATCCGCCGGAAAATTCAGAAGAATGGCATCAGAGGGGTGGACGAATTGTGCTTTCAAGTTTGAAGTATCGATATAACATTCACACACGCAGTACATTAGCGGCGGCAATTGCGTTTAATTCGGTGGTCGAAAAGAACGGGACAGTGATTCGTGTACAGTTTGCTTGAATTAAATTCATCCGGCATGGTCGATATAGTTTTGAAAAATGAGTCTATTTTATTGTTTGTTGGTTGTATTGTACGAAACAGTCCAAGATAGGTTGATTCAGGCTATCAGAATATTCTCTCCAGACCATTATACACGGTAAAAATAAGTGACGTCGTCTCATTTTTGTTACCTATACTAATTATTTATAATTAATTAAGATTAGTGGTTCTTAAGTATTTTAAGCTGAAAATTAATTCTAATTAAATATTATTAGCCATAACTAATAATTATCGTGTATCATCTCAACAAATAATATATTTATACCACTTCATTCAGAACTATCTCATTCCGAATCAATCCATACAGGACTATTTCACACCGTTCAACTTCATTCAACAAACCAAACACTACCTAGGGTTCATGTTTACACACACACCCATGCTTCGAGCGTAGAGCGTACATTTATATTTGTATATTTATGTGATATATATATATATGATATCCTACACCACGGATGTAAAATAGCTATTCTACCGAAAAATTTACTCCTAAAAAAGTAATACTCAATTGCTATTCTACTGAAAAAATCTACTACTGAAAGTAGTCGGTGTAGAATAGTGGTGTAGAATAGCGCTCCCGTGTGTATATATATATATCGAGATTGATCTTACAATATTTATATCAGCATTTAGCATAATTTTTAATGTTAAATTTGATATATATATAAGATTACACTAAAATTTTTGGTACATTATACCTCTCTCAAGTAGAGTAAAATTCTCGTATGATTTAGATCCCGTTTGGATCCCATTAGCTAATAGTTACTAATTAATTTTAGTTCATCCAAATAATGCAACTAATTGGTGAAGTAACTATGAGTTCATTGACTAACTAATTGTTAGCCTATTAGTCCATAAAGGTGGACTAATTTGCCCTAAGACTTTTTTGTCCTTAGAGCAAAATCGACTTTAGTTATTTATTAGTCCAAAGTATTCAAACATGCATGACTAATTTTTAGTTGGCAAACAATTAATTCTAATTATTAGTTACTAGTTAACTATTAGTGTTAATCCGTCGAATAGTTTAAGCTGCCTGTAATCCAAAGGTAATGATAGGTTATTATATATAGGAGAGGAATCTTGAGTGGAGGACAAGAACCCAGCGCACTCGCCAAATTGAGTGGTGACTGTTGGTTGACTCTAGATAACGGCAACTTTGCATGTGCATGCTGACATAGACTGGTGTTTCCGTCTCAAAGAAAAATTAAAAACGAGTAGATCGCCGGCCGTGGTGACGCGACGTATTTGATTGAGCTAACTTGGCGCGCAGTGCCCGCGCTCGCGCGCTCGCCGGCGCACTCTGACCGGTACGCCCCCGGCGAACGTGGCGGTGAGCCCGGGCGCGAACTTGGGCCGTCGCGAGCTCCGGTCGACAGCCTCCATGTCGAAGCTCCGGACGACGGCGACGATGACGGCCTTCATCTCCATGATGGCGAGCTCCTTTCCTATGCAGACGCGCACGCCGCCTTGGAAGACCGGGTAGCGGTACGGGCTCTCCGGCACGAACTGGCCGCCGCGGAGCCACCGCTCCGGTCGGAACACGGCGTAGTCAGGGCCCCAGACGGACTCCATCCGGCCCATGGCGTACGCGTGGTAGGTCACCCGGGTGCCCTTCGCCACGAACGTGCCGTCCGGGAGCGTGTCCTCGCCGGCGGCGAACTTGGAGTCGAACTGCACTGGTGGGAACAGCCGCAGGCACTCGTGCAGCGCCGCGTGCACGTAGTGCATGTCCTTGAGCTTGTCGAATTCGAAGGAGTCGGCAGTGGGGTCTCTGCCTCCGGCGACTTGAAAGACTTCGTCCCGGATTGCGGTAGCCACCTCGGGATGGTCGGAGAGAAGCAAGAAGAACGCGGTGAGAGCCGACGCGACGGTGTCGCGGCCGGCTAGCATGAAGCTCACGACGATGTCACGGAGGTACTTATCGTCGTTAATGGAACCCATGAAGCGCGACAAGAGGTCGTCGCCCGAGGCAGTGGAACCGAGCTTGCGCCGTTGCCGAATGACCTCGGCAGCAAGCGCGTCAACGAGGCGGATCGCGTCGCGGAGCTCCCGCTCCTCTCCGATGTTGAGCAACCTCTTCATCTTCCAGACAACATGCATGGGTACCGTCGCGCGCCGTGCCGAGAGCATCGACGCTGTGTCGAACGCGTCCGCAAACGCGGATATTGGCAGCGAAAGCTCGAGGCAACCGGGGTCAAGGCCGAAGGAGATCTTGCATATGCAGTCGAACGCGAAGCGGCGGAACACGTCCTGGAGATCCAGCAGCCTCTCGCTACCGTCGCTGCAGGCAGAGTGAAGCAGAGGAATGAGGCGGCACCGCAGCTCGGAGGCTACGACGTTCGCCGCGAAGCCTCGAAGGGCCGGTGCGGCGAGCTCGGCAGCAGCAAGCTTGCGCTGGAAGAGCCAGGAGTCACCGTCTACGTTGAATATGCCGCGGCCGAGGAAGTCGGCGAGGATGGCCGAGAAGGGCGCACCCTTGGGGTAGTTGTCGAAGCGGCAGCGCAGCATGTGGTCGACGGTGGCCGGGTTGGCGGTGAGCACGTTTCCGAGCACGTGAACGTGCACAGTTCGGCCCGGCGCGCGGCGCAGCAGGTGCGCGTACCAGTCGCAGAGGTTGTCGAACTCGCGCGCCCACGACGCCGTCACGTACGCCTCGCACACCGGGCACGCGCACCACCATGGCGGCCGCAGCCGCAGTGAGGCCAGGAGTACCGCGAGGGCCACCGTGCACGCGGCCGAGACGAAGAAGACGGCGGCCACCTGCGGCTGCAGGGAGCTCGCCATGGCGTGAACCGCGACGTGCAACGTCGTTGCGTCCGCGCCCATGACGAAGAACAGCTTGTTTCTCTCGAGTCTCGATGCTTTTTTTGCGCTCGTGCGCTTGCCTGAGGTGTGCTTTTTTACTTGTGTTTGTGTGCGTGAGAGAGAGAGAGAGAGAGAGAGAGAGAGAGAGCTGTGCCGTTCTCGGAGCACACCGTTTTTATACAGGATGCATCGTACGTTTCCCTGTAAAAGGATCGTACGTACAGGCGTGTCAGGGCCCAAGGACAAGTACCCCGATTTTATGTTTCGTTTGAAGAGAAATTCGATGTTTTTTGCTCGACGATTACGCTATCTATTAGCGAGTAGTTTGTTAAATATCTTAGACCAGGTTTTCCACTCCTTCCATGTATTTAGTATATGGAGACCATGTGCGTAAACTGCAGCTCAATGGCTATGTACTATGTACACTCGTCTATATTAAGGTTTGATGATGAATACATTGATACGATTGCTTGTGCCATTCTTTCATGATAATCATAGTGTAGTGAGATCCATTTTTTCTCCACTCACCTCTCCCCTTCTCAATGTCGAACACTCTTCCTGCAACTGTCAGCAACACAGCAGCGTCATGACTTCATCTTCGTCAAGCTCCTCCTCCTCTAGCAGCCTCCCCATCCCTAACTTTGGCACAACCTCTTCTCTCGCCGGTGTCGTGCAATCTGTCAACATCACTAGCCTCGTCTCGGTACGCCTCGACATGTTTTCTAGTTCATACCACCGTTGGAAACGTCTCTTCCTTGTGGTTCTCGGTAGGTTCAACCTTCGACACCATGTTGACGGCACACCGCCCCTTCTTAATGACGCGATCTAGATTCAAGAGGACCTCAGCTATCCTCATGAGGATTCACACCACTCTCGCCGACGATCTTCTTGACTTAGTCGTGGACGATGATGTGACAACATTCCATGCTTGGACCAAGATCACCGACTACTTCCTCGGCAACAAGGCTAGCCATGCCGTGCACCTCAAGCATGAGCTTCATGGCCTTGTTCAAGGTGACATGTCTACAACTGCCTACTGCCACAAATTAAAGACCCTTGTAGATTCCCTTGCAGATTGTGATCAACCCGTCCCACCTCTTGCCCTTGTGCATCAGTTGATCTAGGGCTTGAACACCAAATATCATGTGTTGCGTCAAATGTTGCTAGGCTTGTGATCAACTAATCATCGCCGAGAATACACTGGGGTCCTCACCGACGTCTGTTCAAGAGACCGATCTCACCACCACCGAAGCTACGGTCGACAACACCAACTCTACGCCGCCTCCCTGCGTTGATGGTGACCGCATCCAAAACTCCAACACACATCAAGGTCATGGCCGTGGCGGTTACCGTGGACGTGGTTGTGGTCGTGGTGGACGTGGTAATGGTTGTGGAGGCAATGGTCAGCATTGGGCACCAAACCTTCCACCGTGGCTGGCTTCCCTGCTCAGCTCCGGTCCAGCATGGCGTGCGCCATGGACTAGTGCGAACGGTCTAGGAGTTCTCGGATCAAGACCTCCAACT
This sequence comes from Zizania palustris, assembly GCA_019279435.1. Classification (NCBI taxonomy): domain Eukaryota; kingdom Viridiplantae; phylum Streptophyta; class Magnoliopsida; order Poales; family Poaceae; genus Zizania; species Zizania palustris. Next base: position 11,625,273 of record JAAALK010000284.1, read on the forward strand.
AGGCAGGCTTACAATGCTAACTTCGCCACCTTGTCACTCAATTTGCTCCTCTGGCTCCATCACCCTACGACACAGCAGGCCTTCTTCAAGCTCTCAATGTCGCTTCTCAGCATCAAGCAAGCCCCTAATAAGAGTGGTATATGGACATAGGGGCAAGTGGACACATGTCTGTAGATTCAGGTATCATGCCCAATTATTGTCCTTCTTTGCATAATTCCTCACATATCATCGTTGGTAATGGACCAACACTACCTATCAATGTGTTGATGTGTTTTTTGTCACACATTGACACACACGTGGCCTGAGAGATTTGCTTAACTCCAATGCAGGTCCTACGTTTTTAGAAAAAGGGTTGAAGGCGTGTCAATCAATTTGACCCTGCAACTAATAAGGGAATAGAAAATATTACATTAGTAGCATAGCCGATTGGCTGGCAAGCCGATGATTGTGGCAAAGATGGTGAAATCGTAAAATATCATGTCGATCGGCCACAGGGCCGATGATCGTGTTTGAACCGATCGGGCGACCATGCCATCGGCCGATGAGATAAACAGTTTTACACATACGGGACGATGGACACTCCCCGATAGCGAATAAGATGTGGCATTGAATTGGAGATAACCTGTTGGCTTTTACTCCAACAGAAATAAATAAAATGTGCCAGATAACATGTCTATATCATAAAAATCATCACAATAACTAGATCGGACCTAACCAAGACAGTAGCTAGTCACGATGATCTTAATAATATGTTAAAGTATCGGGCATGCTTTATTTAGATGAATGGTATACAACATGAAAAAGATACAATAACAAGAGATGTCGGACCTAACCGATGAAGCCTCAAACTATCACACCTAGATCACATCAATCTAAGAGATCAAACTGAACTGATGCAACCTTAGACCTAGCTAATACACCTAGAACAACAGGTGACCGTACTGTTTCGACGTTCACATCAAGATATCAATCTGATGCAATCGTGAGGATACTTACCTAATTGGTACGGATGTCGGGGTGGCGGGACTCACCTCTTCACCGGAGATCGAAACGATGTAGCCCAGCTCCAAGTGACGAACCCCGCTGGATTAACCTTGGAAGCCAAGGGTGATGATGCACCAAGTAGTTGATTGACAGAGATGCGTTTCTAATCTAACTAGGACTATATATTTATAGTCCAGAGACTTGCCGTCCAAGCATTGTATCTTAACCGATTTCGGATAATCTTCATCTTCTTCTAATCTTTATCACCATCGGCTCTTCTGCATCCGCTCATCTTGTAACAGCATGGACAGGCTTCCTTGACCATCTTTGACCGGATCCTTTTGACTTATGTTGATCGTGTGACATCTTTAGTAGGCCTGAGCTTTAACAAATCTTGACGTCAACACAATAACACCGACACAGTTACTCTCCCAACACCAAATGATATCTTTCATCTTCTTCGAGTTCTTCATATACCTAAGATGATTAAAAATCTTATCTCTGTTCATAAATTCACCACTGATATTTGTTGTTCTACGGAATTTTATCCTTTTGGCTTTTCCATAAAGGACCTTCTCAGCAGGCTCAAGATCATGAGGTCCAATAGTGGTGGTGATTTGTACCTCTTCGTCGATCTAGGTAGCACCTCTTCACCCACGACCCTCACCACCGTCACCAGCACCCTCTGACATCGTCGGCTTGGCCATCATGGTCATCAATGTTTAGGAAACATTTTGTCTCAATTCTTAATTCTTGTCGCACATAATACACCATCTCTGTGTGATGCATGTCAGAAAGGGCATCATGTTAGATCACCCTTATCAAGTTCTATTTCTTTACTTATTTTCCTTTCCAAATTGTTCATTGTGACCTTTGGACCACTCCAATAGAAAGTGTTATTGGTTTCAAACATTATCTTGTGTTATTTGATGATTTCACTCATTATATGTGGACTGTTCCTCTCCGATATAAGTCTGATGCCATTGCTGCCATACAAAATTTCTATTCCCTAACTCTTAATCAGTTCCACATTAGTATTCAAAGTTTACAGTGTGACAATGTCAAGGAGTTTGATAGCTCAACCTTACGCTCCTTCTTTACCAAACATGGCATCACCTACCGTTTCTCATGCCCTTACACCTCTCCTCAAAATGGTAAGTCGTGCGCTCCCTTCGCACCATAAACAATGACATTCGATCATTGATGTTTCAAGCCTCCTTGCCATCCAAATTTTGGGTTGAAGCTTTACACACAACAACATATCTTCTAAACCGTCGCCCCTCCAAACCTCTGAATTGCTACACACCTTATCAGGTCTTGTCTGGTCAGGCTCCTGATTACTCTCATCTCATAGTCTTTGGTTGCTTATGTTATCCAAACACCACTGTCGCAGCTCCACACAAACTAGCACCCTAGTCCACTGCTTGTTTGTTTATTGTTTACCCCACTGAGCACAAAGGCTAGAAATGCATGGATCTGACCACAAAGAAAATCATCATATCACGCCATGTAATCTTTGATGAAAACAAATTTTCGTTTGACACTAACATCATGTCTTCCCTACAACCTGCACCTATTCAGACAACTACCTCACATATTCTTGTGCCCACACCACCTTCTCCACATAGTATTCCTCCTATATCATCAACACAACTCCCACCAATTGAGACTGAAAAATCTACACCAGCTCATTCCCTTTCCAGGTCTGCATCTTCTCCAAATCGATAGCTTGTTGACACTTGAGAAACCAAGGGTTGGTTTCGGAGTCTGTGATGAGTGATTGACTGTGTTTGGCCTCTGGTTCGAAGGGGTACCTCCGAAGGTGTTCGGAGGTGGTTTCACCGAAGGGTTCGGTGGCCTTGGTTGCTGCAGCTGTTGCAGCGGAGTGTGCCTGTCGGAGGGGTCCGACAGTACACGTTGACTGGGTTTGTACCGAAGGTCTCGGTACTTTGGGCAGTACACCGGAGTGTGTGCCGAAGGTTGCTAACCCGGAGAGGTCTCCGGAGTACTGGATACACTTGTCTGTTTGTCTGTGGTGCGCAGGGGACTTCGGAGGCGACGGACGATTTGTAGCAGGTGAACCTGGGTCGAGTTTTTGGCTGTCGTTGCTTTATCCTAAAACGTGGTAATTTGGATAATTTTGAGTCGCGTTCTTCTGACGGGATCTTTTTGGGTTACACCACACATGGTCATTCTTACCGTGTTTATAATTTGGAAACTAACACTGTCATCGAGTCATGTGATGTGACTTTTGATGAATCAACCCCCTCTGTTAGTTCTGCTCTTGAACAGGCGAATGAACACGACATGGAACAGACCATCTTCGAAGAAGAAGATCCCGGAGATTTCGAGGATGAACCCCTACTACCCTCGACATCAACCCCCGAAGCCGACCCCGCTTCGACCACTTCGGCACAAGGTCTCGAAGCAACTACCTCGACATCGGTCATCTTGGACCACTCCATCGCACAAGTTGAGGGGGAGACTGCATCCCGCCGCGAGGCTCCACACCATGTTCAAAGGATGCATCCTCCCGAGGAGATCATTGGTGAGCTTGATCAAAGGGTAACACGTTCTCATGCTCATTTCACTGATTCCGCTTTTGTTGCTTCTTTCGAGCCCTTCGATGTTAGTCATGCACTTTCTGATTCTAGTTGGATCAATGCCATGCATGAAGAACTTGAAAATTTTGAGAGAAACCAAGTCTGGTCATTAGTTGATCCTCCACCAAATGTTCATTTCATTGGAACAAAATGGATTTTCAAAAATAAACAAGGGGAGGATGGGTCTATAGTTAGAAACAAGGCTAGACTTGTAGCTCAGGGTTATTCTCAACTAGAAGGGATTGATTTTACTGAAACTTTTGCACCTGTTGCTCGCCTTGAGGCCATTAGGATTTTGCTTGCCTTTGCGACATCCCGGGGATTCAAACTCTATCAAATGGATGTCAAAAGTGCTTTTCTTAATGGCTTCATAGGCGAAGACGTTTATGTAAAACAACCCCCTAGTTTTGAAAACCCCAAGTACCCACATAAAGTCCTTAAACTTCATAAGGCTCTTTATGGACTCAAGCAGGCCCCTCGGGCTTGGTATGATAGACTTAAGTCTTTTCTGCTTGAGCGGGGGTATTTGATGGGCTCTGTTGATAAAACCATGTTTACTCTCAAGCATGGCAAAGATTTCCTCCTGGTTCAGATTTATGTGGATGATATCATCTTTGGTGGCTCTTCTCATGCTTTGGTTGCCGAGTTTGCAGATACCATGAGCAGGGAGTTCGAGATGTCCATGATGGGCGAACTTACATTTTTCCTTGGTTTGCAAATCAAGCAAAGCAAACAAGGTACCTTCGTCCACCAGACGAAGTACACCAAGGACCTGCTCAAGAAATTCGAAATGGCCGATGCGAAGCCCCTCGCCACTCCAATGGCTACATCTGTAGCATTGGATCCTGACGAAGATGGAGAAGCCGTAGATCAGAAAGAGTTCCAAAGCATGATCGGCTCCCTCCTCTACTTGACTGCTACAAGGCCGGACATACACTTCGCAGTGTGTCTATGTGCTCGTTTTCAGGCTTCACCACGAGCTTCGCACTGCCAAGCGGTAAAGCGCATCCTAAGGTATCTCAAACATACCCTTGAATTTGGCATATGGTATTCAGCGTCTTCATCTTTATGTCTTCGAGGTTATTCTGATGCGGATTTTGCTGGGTGTAGGATTGATAGGAAGAGTACCTCTGGTATTTGTCATTTTCTGGGTACATCGTTGGTTTGCTGGTCTTCCCGCAAACAGTCTAGTGTTGAACAATCGACGGCTGAGGCCGAATATGTTGCTGCAGCTAGCTGTTGCTCTCAGATTTTGTGGATGGTTTCCACTTTGCGGGATTTCGGGTTAGATTATAAGAGTGTTCCACTTTTCTATGATAACACTAGTGCTATTTGTATAGCAAACAACCCGGTTCAGCACTCCAGAACCAAACACATTGATGTGCGATATCATTTTCTCAGAGATCATAATGAGAAGGGTGATATTGAACTTCAATATGTTGATACCCAACACCAGCTAGCCGATATTTTCACAAAACCCCTCGATGCTTCTCGATTTGCCTATTTGCGTGGGGAACTTGGTATTTGTCACCCTTACGGCATTTTATGAGGGGGAGCTGATTTTAATTATCTTGCATATGCTCATCATGTGTGAAATTGCATTTACATTTGTTGCACTTATATGCCTGATTATAATTCATGAATCATGTAAGCTCAGCTCTTTTTAATTCTTCTGAAACATTAATGTGCATGATGTTTTCTTTTCACACTCAAATCATGCTCACTGCTTAATCTTGTATCTAGCATGTGTAGGCAGGACTGTTTTAGATATCTTTTATCTGCTTGATAGCAAGACATTTTTTTTTGATGCTAAACATTACAACTTGAAAAATTGTTCTACATCTTCATGGATATTCATAAAGTGCTAAACAATTTGTTCACTTAATCACAATTCCAAAAATCCATGATTTGCATGCTTCAAAGTAAAAAATCCAAGTGGGTTTGTTTTGTCGCACTACTCTATTCTAGACTGCTTACCATTGCACATTGGTCTGAACTGGAATAGTGTAGTGTCTGCCAAAATCATTGCCTTAAGCTTCCAATGGCTTTCTGCCTAGGCTTGGCCTGATTGGAAAGTATAAGGTGGACAAACAAATAACCCCTGGCATTATAAAAAGAACAACAAAATTCATCTGATCATCAAGTTTGCTTTTAAATGCTCCACTTGAACTGGACTTGTCTGTCTAGAGTAGAAATTGACTAGCTTTGCGCAGTCCTTACTTTCACTTGTCTAGTTACCTTGATTGAGTGGTGATGCTTTTATTTCAAACTGCTAAAATCACATGCAGTCATCATGTTTTTAGAGAATGTTAAATTGAGCTGAGCACATGAAAAATTGGTATTAATATTGGCATATTTTTGCGTCATATGTCTTTGCAACTCTGTCCATTTTGAAGCTATGCATCTTTTGAATGCTCCTTGATGCTTGCAATGGGGGAAAAGTAACTCAGGGGGAGTTTTTATCTTAAAAAAGGGGAGATTTGCCGAAGGGGTTTTTACTCTTTTGAAAAGGGGGAGGAAAATTCTTTTGTCAAGTGACATGATTTGGCTCGTTTCTGAGTTTTTTATGGTCACTTGTGTGCTGAAAGTCTTTAAATTTTCTTGAACTTGAATTTGGTTGTCAATGCACTCATCAAGGGGGAGATAGAGAAACCAAGGGTTGGTTTCGGAGTCTATGATGAGTGATTGACTATGTTTAACCTCTGGTTCGAAGGGGTACCTCCGAAGGTGTTCGGAGGTGGTTTCACCGAAGGGTTCGGTGGCCTTGGTTGCTGCAGCTGTTGCAGCGGAGTGTGCCTGTCGGAAGGGTCCGATAGTACACGTTGACTGAGTTTGTACCGAAGGTCTCAGTACTTTGGGAGGTACACCGGAGTGTGTGCCGAAGGTTGCTAACCCGGAGAGGTCTCCGGAGTACTGGATACACTTGTCTATTTGTCTGTGGTGCGTAGGGGACTTCGGAGGCGACGGACGATTCGTAGCAGGTGAACCTGGGTCAAGCGGGAGGCTTGATGCCAGGGAAGCGGGGAGCTCCGTCACGGTGGCTGCGAAGGGGTCTAGGTCGGACCTCGGGTCGAGGTGCACCAGGAGAAGGCAGTAAGTGCGGAGCGTGGCTCCGGGTTAAGGTACTCCGAGACAAAGTCCTTGGAGTCGAGGAACTTCGAAGGGTACTCCGGATGGGGTGACTTCGGAGTATGGTGGATCAAGTCCTCAGCAGAGGCAAGGTGTTCGAGGTGTGCTCCGGAGGGAGACACTCGAAGGTACCCGACGAAGGTCTCAGAAGTCGAGGCGCATCGAAGGCATGGTCCGGGTGAGGCTCGTAGAGGTGTGTGCTCGGGGAGAGACACTGCGACGAAGTGCTCATGGAATGCTTCATTCGGAGGCCTTGGACGAAGGAGGGACTTCGAAAGGTGGTACTCCGAAGGTGGGGCTTTGGAGTAAAGCAGGTTTCGGAGCGAGGCTGGCTCCGGAGTAAGGATGACTTGAGGTACTTCGACCATGCATGGCTTCGGTACACGGACTGACGGAGTTCGAGCTGGGAGAAGCTGCGAAGCCGTGGTGGTCCACTCCGGAGGTGGTGGTGCGAAGGCCCAAGGGCTTTGACGGCTTCGGCTCAAAACCGTCACTGTATCGGAGGCTATCTTCGGTGAAGCGAAGGCCGTCAGGCTCAAAGCTTCTCACCGAAGCTACCGCACCCCTCGCGTGCGAAGGGGGGCTTCAGGAAAGTCAAAGACTGTAAAGGCTGACAATGTCTGCTCTGCAAAAAGCTGACGCTGTCCCCTCTGCAAAGCTGACAGAGAAGCCTCCAGAATAAAGTTGACTACCTTTTGTACTCCTCTGTTCTGTAGAGACAAAACCAATGTAAACCCTAGGGGTAAAGTAGTCAATTCACTTGGGTGAATAGTGGCTATAAATAGTGGGGCTGGGTAGGTAACATTTAACACTTTGAGCATTCACTGTTGAGCTCTTGTACTAGCCACCACACGTTGTATTCATCCTGAGTTCATTTATTGTGTTCCTTGTTCAAGCAGCGAAGCCCTCCTTCTGTGTTCATTTTTCTGCTTGAGCTTGTTTGCATACCTCGCTAGTAGTAGTGCACCGAAGCCTGTCTAGGCGAAGTGTGTTTTGTGCGAAGTGTGCTTTTTCAGTGTGTGTTCGCTCTGTGTAACTGGAGGCTAGACCTCACTGTTTACTAGCGAAGCCCTGTTCGGAGGCCATCGTTCTTCCTGTGTCGAGGTCCTTAGCGAAGTCCGTAAAGTGTGCGTTTAGACCTTTGGTGTACGAAGCCCAGCACCAGTTGCTGTCGCTAAGTATTTGGTCGAAGTCCTCAGAGGGTAGTCCACTCTTGCGAAGGGTGAAGTGCTAAGCCTGATCGAAGCACCCTATGTGCGGAGCCTGCACTGACTTGGCTGAGTTGATTTTTCGGGGTTGCGTGTTGAGCGAAGTCTTCTTGGCTTCGGACTTTTACTACTTGCGAAGCCTGTGTTCGGAGCTGTCAAATACCTCCGAACCAGAACTTCGAAGGTTGTGTTCGAAGCCTGTTCCGCAGTAGACTGAATTAAAACAGAAGGCTATTTTTAGCCCAAGTTTTTAAAGCTCCCATTCACCCCCCCTCTGGTCGCCGTTTCCGGTCCAACAACACTGTTTAAACTCCGACAATTTTAGTACTTGCTTCCGTTCATTTAGTTTGGACCATCCCATCACCTCCAAAATATCAAATGTAGACTAGATCGAAACATGGCATTTTCAAGCCTAAACAAATTCTCAATCTATACATAACAGAATCCATCTCCCCAATAAAATTTATATGTTTGTACTATGCATTTTCTTTATTTTAATTGTTTATTATTCTCGTTTTGCGTACCGAGAAGACTACGACGCCATTGAGGATCCCGAGTACTTCCCCGAGGTTCCTCCTTCGCCCTTCGCTGATCAAGGCAAGTCACAACTTCATTTTTGACGATGTTGAACCCATATTTTATTCAAATATTGCTAAAATACATAGGATATAAATGCATTAGTCTGAATAAATACCTTACATTATATTTATTAGATCACCGACCCTGTTGTGCAAACCCAAGCCATGTTATTGAGACTCATCTCCTTGTCACCATTATTATTATTTATTAGGTAGTGTCCAACCTATCGACACAATTGCAATAAGCTAAAAATGAGTCGTAGATTAGTCACATTGATTCTATTACATGTTTTCCCGATATTTCTCTCACCCTTTGTGGTATTATGAAAGACTTGAAGTATAGGCCAAGTATGTAGCATGGTGGGTTCTGGGCGCAAGCGAGAGCATTGGTTAGTTGCACCCGGGGTACTATAAGGACCGGTCTATGGGATTTATTGCAAAGTATTTCCGTAGTAATCACAAGTCTAATGGGTAAGGTCTAACTAGAAGTATGGAGCATTCCAACTTTATTGTAACACCCTGAATTTTCTAAATTTAATGAATTGGCGAAATAAAATTTTTTAAATGAATAAATTAAGTTTGGATAATGAAATGGTTGAAGAAATTAGAAAACCTTAAGGAAGAATAAAATAAAGTAAAACAAAAATTTTACTTGGTTAAAGTCAATTAATTAAATTTGTTCCAAAAGGAGACAACTGAATAAAAACCCTGAGAAAATTTATTTTTCCAGAAAAAGAATTATTTTTGATTTTTGAATAAGCTGAAAATATCCAAATAAATAAGAATAGGGAGAAATAATTCAAATCTCGAGCTGAGAAAATTATGTTAGGTTCATAAGACCAAAATATATTTTTGACAAGTTTTATGAAATTTTAGAACCTTTGCTGATAGCTCTTATTTTATAAATGATTTTTTGCAATTATTTTTAATCAGAAAATAGTTTTAAATCCTCTTGGGTCGCACCCCTCCTTTCTCTCTCTCAGGTCGGCCCAGCCTATTTTCCGTGCTCACTGACATGTGGGCCCCTCATGCCAGGCTCCTTTCCCTCTCTCTCCCGCGCACATACCCCTCTTATCAGTCCCTCCCCCTCGCCCGCACCACGCCTCTCTCACTGCCACCCCGGGCCCAACTATCGATGCCCTCTATCCACGTCCGAGCACCCTGGACCACCTGTCGGCGCCAACTATTTCCCCCGTGCTAGCCCACTAACCGTCGTGGCCCACTTGTCGGGATCATCTTCTCCACGAGGACCACCCCCAATCTAGCCCCCCTAGTGACGGCCGAAACCCTAGCCGTTGGATTCCACCACCGCCGAGCGCCATCAGTGAAATTGACCCCAGAATCGCGCTCCCCATCATCTAGTGATCACTTCCCTAAGAAATCATACCCGATCCCATCCTAGTTCGATGTACTGCCTTGAATAGCAACCTCGCCGGCGTTAATGGGGAATTACTCCTTGGTTTCCCCCGATTGCGCCCTTCATTGACCCCACCGGCGACCCCTATAAAGCCCCGGTGTGCAACGCATTTCTGGCATCCCGAGAGCCCTCAATTTTCAACCAATTCCGAGAGCCCGCGGGGTAATTTCTCACCACCGCCCCTGTTCCCGCTCTGGCCACCGCTCGCCATCGTCGGAGAGCCTCGCCACCCCCGCCGTCAACACCGTCGTGACCACCATCGCCCGTCTATCCCTGGCCAACGCTCTGCTCGTGCTGCCGACCGCCGGAGGGCCGCCGTCGTCATCGACCCGAGAGTACCCCATCGCTCACCGCCGGCCTCCACCGTTCGGCTCCGAGCCCCAATCCTGGTATATTAGTGATCAACGCCCAATTCCCTTTCCATTTCCCTGCTCAGATGTGGCTTTAGACCACCGCAATCGCCGCCGTCGCCACCGCCATGTGCTACCGTCACCAGGGACGACAACCGGAGGTCGCCCTTGCGCATCACGTGCTGGACGCCACCTGTGCCGCTCGATCAGAAATGAGCGACCAGGATTACATCGCGTAACTGAGTGCCTAGATCCCCTTTGACCACCGCTGACCAGTATCAGTCGATCTCGACCATCGGATTTCACTTAAACCTTCCCGTATGCGTTGTAGGCACTGGATCTCAATCGGACTCTTCTGGTTCACCCGGTCCACGCGCACAGTACTCGGGTTCACTGTGAACTCGGTTCACCGTGGACTAGAGACTGTTTCTGATTTAAAATAAATTCCAGAAATTGTTTTAAACTTCAAAAATTCATATATTCTTCAAATTAACTCCAAATTTGACCATTCAAATTTTAGAAAATTTATATTTTTATGTTCTACATTTTAACCAATTTAATTGATATGTTTGCACTATTTATTATTCAAAATAAAACCAAGAAAAGTGTTTTAAACTTTAAAAATTCATATCTTCTCCATTTTAACTCCAAAATTCACCATTTCAATTCCAGAAAATCCCTATTTCATTCTCCACGCCTTTAACCAATTTAATTAAAATGCTTATACCATTTATTTTATTGTTTTTTAATTGTTTATTATTCTCGTTTTGTGTGCCTAGAAGATTACGACACCGTCAAGGAGCCAAAATATTTTCTCGAGGTTCCTCCATCTCCATTCACTAATCAAGGCAAGTCACCACACCATTTTTGAGCATATTGAACCCAGTTTTAATTAAATATCACTAAAATCCATAGGTTATAAATACATTAGTCAAATTAAATGCCTTATAATATAATTATTAGATCCGCGACCTTGATGTGCAAACCCAAGCCATGCTATTGAGCCTAAACTCCTTGCCACCATTATATTTAGAATTATTAGATAGTGTCTGTGGTGCCCCGATTTATCGAAATCGGAACATTATTGAATTTCATAAGAAAAACAATAATACAAGAGGTTCATCATGCGACAATCGTACATACGACAAGTATTTATGGTACGCAGACCATATTATTACATCAGAGTTAAATAAAAACGATAATAAAAGTAGAATGCATGACGAACGCCTTCTTCAAGATCTTTTCGCTTGACTGGGTCGCTACTCCAGACCATCTTCATAGTAGGCATCCTCTGAAGTGTGTCCAACGGGTATGAGTACAAAAGTACTCAACAAGCCAACGCAAATGCAAATAATAATGCAAGGTAATAAACAAGGAAGGATAATTGGCTAAAAGTGCGGAAAAGTACATTTTCAGTAATCGCATTTAATGTAGTCAAATCTCATCATGCGGAATAATAAACATGAATATCAATAACACCATCTAACTCGAGGAGTACGTTTTACCTCCTCGCACAACAGTCCTTACATGTCAAACTATCATGCACATACATATCAAAAGTAAACTAACTATGGGATGTCACGCAACCTGCCCTTGACCGTGGGCTCGACTTTTCGAAAAGATTTATGACTCTGATCAGAGGTGTACTACTGTACCCATAAGGCACACACTCATCCCAAACACCAAAGTGTAACGAGATGACCCATACCACGGGAACTCGTGCCAAAACCTCGGCATGAAATGCTCCAAGCGATAACCACCCGCTCTAGGTTTCGCCGGCGCGCCGAGCCGCATCATATCCCGGCTAACGTCGCCCCCTTTTGCGCCACGTCGGTACAAGCCACCCGCAGGTGCTGCTTGACCCATCTCCAAGTGGTGGCCTCGGTTTGGAACACTCCATACCTTAGTTAGGACTTACCCATTAGACTTGTGGTTAGTACGGAAGTGTATTGCAACGGATCCCGCAGACCGGTCCTTATAGTGCCCCGGGTGCTACCGACCAATGCCCTAGCTTGCACCCGGAACCCACCATGCATACAATCACAACCACAACTCCATCACCGACAGAATTCCAAGAGATGAGAATAACGAGGATCATATAGTAGATTCCAATCGCTAAGACTCATTTTTAATCCTATAGCAGTCGTGTCAATACATTGGACACTAGCTAATAATACTAATCATATGGTGACAAGGAGTTTAGGCTAGATAGCATGGCTTGGGTTGCACATCAAGGTCGGGGGATCCTAATAAATATTGTAAGGGTTTCATTTGACTAATGCATGTATACCCTATGGGTTTTAATGATAGTTTAATAAAACATGGGTTCAATATGCTCAAAAGATTGGTTTGGTGACATGCCTTGTTCAGCGAATGGGGAGGGAGGAACTTCCGGGTAATATTCTAGCTCCTCGGCGGCGTCGTAGTCTTCCCAATAAAATAAAATAAATACAATCATTCAATTAAACAATACAAAACCACACAACAAACACATAGGTTTTGATTGTTTCAATTTAAAGGGAACCAAGTTGTTAAGTTTCTGAAATTTATTTTATGAATAATTTAAAATGAACTACAATTAAATATTTTCCTTTATAAAAAGGGGTTTTAATTGTGAATAAACCTATTCTAAGTTTTCTAATTAGTTTAAAATAATAACTTCGGAGAAAGTGTTGGGGTTCCATTCTATAAACAGGAAAAGAATGAAGATAAATTTTGCTAAAGTTGAAATAATTAAATTTGAAATTTTCCTTAAGGAGCAATTGGATACTTTATTAAATAAACATGAAATATCCAAAGTAAAAATACTGTTTTTATTGTATGAGTATGTAGAGAATAATATTACAAATTTTCTGAAATTGAAATTGTAATTTTTGAAGTTAAAATGCGCCTGATATGAACTTTAGAAGTTTAAAAGCATTTCTGGAATTTAAATTAAATCCCTAAACAGTCTCGGGTCCACGGTGAGCTAGGCTCACGGTGAACCCGCGCACTGTGCGCGTGGTCTGGCCCAATCTGGACCGTTGGATCCAGATACAACGCACGGGGGCGAGGCGAGGGGGTTAAGTTAACGTGGACGGCTGAGATTAAAACGTTGAAGCGGTACGCGATAAACGATCCAGATTCAATGCGGGTTTTTAAAACTATCGGATGCACGAGATTAAAACGTACCCCTTCGCTCAGATCCGACGGCGTAGATTAAACCGCACAGGGGATTTAATCGGTACCGTTAGATCTGGATCGCACGGCCGAGATTAGATCCGACACGGCACGGGTACTCGACCCGTGTCGGTCGTCTTCTCCAGCGACGGCGAGGGTACATCGGCCACGGCAAGCTATGGCGGTCGGTTCTAAGGGCTAAAACAGAACCAGTACACTGTGGGGGTTAAGAGGGTACCGTCGGAGGGACTTGGGGTCGTCGGAGCGTGGCCGGCGACGAGCGAGGGCGGTGGAGGCGTTCGGGTCCTCGGCGGCGGTGGCGTTCCGGCGAGGTTCGTAGATGACGGAGTGGTGGCCGAGGTCGGTGAGGTCTTGGTGGTCACAGAGGTGCGGTCGGCGTGGACGAAGAGGGGCTCCGGCGACGGCGAGTGGTGGCTGGAGTGCGGTTGACGGTGGTGCGCTAAAAACCGAAATGTGAGAGCTCTGTTCGTTCTCGCAGCGAGTGAGCGTGGGGGATCAAACGCGGACGGCCAGGGGGTTTAAATAGGAGCGCCGACGAGGGATAACGGGCGACGTATACAAGGAAAGCCGAGATGGGGGGGTCTTCAATGGCGCCAGCGAGGTCTGCCATCCACGCGAGCGCTGATCCCGTGGATTAATTGCGTGGGTTAACGGGGGAAAACAACCGACGTGGCGCGGGGGACCGAGTAATGGCGACAATTCAATGGGGGAGGGCCGGCGAGGCGGATCCGAGGGGAATTGATTCGGTCGGCGACGTTTGGGGGCGGTGGAGCGAGGTGGACGACGGTCCTGATAGGCGGGGGCCACTGGCCAGTGAGCGCGAGCGCACGAGCGAGGAGACTGATGGGTGGGGTCGGGCTCGGCCGAGGGAGTGAGTCGGTTGGCGTCGACAGGTGGGGTCGGGCTGTCGGGTGCGCGCGAAGGGAGAGGGAGTCACTGACTGGTGGGGTCCACTGGTCAGACGGGGCGCGCGGGGATAACGGGCTGGGCCGGCCGGGAGAGAGAGAAAGGGAGGGGGAGGCCCGTTACTGTTTAAATGATTTTCTGAATAAAAATAATTATAGAAAATGGATTAAAATATTTGGGCTACTTCCAAGGTTGGTAAAAATTTGTAAAAATTCTCAAAAATATATCTTGGCCTTGGGATCATATACAAAATTTTCTAGCCCCTAGTTTGGTCATTCCATCTAGGTTCTAGTTCAAAAAGGTTAAGGAGGGCATTAAAGGTATTTCTAAAATAAATAATTCCAAGAAAATATATTAAATGATATTTTTATTTCTTTTAAAATTTGGGGTGTTACAGTGTCCAATGTATTGACACAACTGCTATAGGCTAAAAATGAGTCGTAGATACTTGGAATTATGTTATATGATCCCTGTTATTTCTCTCATCTTTGGTATTCTGTTGGTCTTGGAGTTTTGGTTATGAATGTTGTCATGGTGGGTTATGGGTGCAAGCGAGGGCATTGGTTAGTCGCATCCGGGGTACTATAAGGACCGGTCTGCGAGATCCGTTGTAAAGCAGTTCCGTACTAACCACAAGTCTAGTGGATAAGTCATAACTGGAGGTATGAGACGTTCCAACTCGAGGCACCAATTGGTGGGGTCAAGTAGCACCTGCATGTGACTTGTACCGAGGAGGCACAAAAGGGGCGCGGCGTTGGTCCAGTGTGCTGGCGCGCCGGTGAAACCTAGAGTGGGTGTCATTGAATTGGAACGTTTCATGTTGAAGGTTTTGGCATGAGTTCCTGTAACTTGGGCCATCTAAACACACTGCGGTGTACAGGGGTGAGTGCCTTGTGGGTATAGTAGTACACCTGTGATCAAAGTTTAAATCTTTTCAAAAAATCGAGCCCACGGTCAAGGGCAAGTTGCGTGACACCCCACAGTTAGTTTACATTTATAAATATTGCATGATGAATGACATGTAAGGACTGTTGAGCGAGGAGGGATTTACTCCTCGAGTTAGAAGATGTTGCATTATTCATGTTTTGTTATTCTGTACAAATAGACTTGACTACATTAAATGCTGCAACATAAAAATATACTTTTCCGCACTTTAAACCATTATCCCCCTTTGTTATTATCCTGCATTATTATTGCATTCTCGGTCTCTTATTGAGTACTTTCGTACTCACCCCCATTGATTAAAACTTTTAGACGATAAGTCCTATGAAGACAGAGGTCTAGAGTAGTTGTGACAGTCAAGGCTGCGAGTCCTGAAGCAAGATGTTCATCGCCAAGATTTTTCCTTTTATTATTAATTCTGTGTAATAAAATAGCCTGTGAGCTATATTTTGTTTGTCGTAAGACGTGGTCGTGTGATGAACATTTTGTATTTATTGTTTTTCCATAGAAATTCAATAAAGTCCTGAATTTATCGAAAATCGGGGCGTTACATTGATGCACCAAGCGGAGGAGGCAAGTGACACTTGCGGGTGACTTGTACAGATGAGGCACAAAAGAGAGCACGACGTTGGTCAAATGCATTGGCGTGTCGGCGAAACTTAGTAGGGTTGTCCTCGAGTTGGTGCGTTCCATGCTAAAGGTTTTGACAGGGACTTGGTCAGGGTATCATGGTGATATCCTGGTCGACGCCGAGTTGTTGCCTTGTGGGTACAGTAGTACACCTCTGATCAGAGTATAATCTTTTCGAAAAAACGAGCCCACAGTCAAGGGCAGGTTTAGCAATGTTCCGCGGTTAGTTTTCTTTATGATTGATGCATAAATGAATGACATGTAAGGACTGTTGAGTGAGTGAGTACCGTTTGTACTAGTCGAGTTAGAAGTTACTTCATAATTCATGATTTACTTTTCGCATAATTAACCTAATCACATTAAATGCTTAACAATAAAAATGTACTTTTCCGCACTTTAAGCTACTATCTTCCTTTATTATTACTTCTACATTATGTTGCATTTTTGGTGGCTTGTTGAGTACTTTTGTACTCATTCTCATTGAAAACCACTTTAGAGGTAGCTTCTTACGAGGAGGATGGTCTAGAATAACTGCCTAGTCAAGGCACGAGACTGGAGAAGGCGTTCATCTAGAAGTTTTTTATATTTCTTTTACATTTACCACTTGTGTAATAATGTGGTCTGCGAACCACTTTTGATTGTCGTATGTACGCAGTCGTATAATGAACATCTTGTTATTATTGTTTTTCTCTGGAATTACAATAAAGTCTGGAATTATTAAATTCTGGGCGTTACAGCTTCTCTATATTTTTACTAGCTAAATACTTCAACCAATTAGATATTAAGAATCTTCTGCTACCAAAAGTTGAAACAAATATGCCTTTTAATTTGGAATTTAGATTTTTTTTTTTCTAAATTTTTTTCTAAGAATAAAATAAATTTGTTTATGTAAAATTGTGCAAAAATTCTTTTGTACAGAAGGCTTTGCACCCTTAGGTCTAGGATTAAATTAACCCACTAAAATAGTGAAAAAAAACTTAACCCACCACAATAGGTTAATTAGGTTAGTCACGAAGCACAAAATTTTCAAAAAAAAAACATAATCAAGCATATCTCGGTGAATCAAGGATCATATTTTAGGAAGGGAATGTATAGTATGAATTAGAAACAATCTTTAGGTATGGTTTTATTGTCTTCTCCTTTTTGAATAATGCACATGTACATTTTTCAGGGATCACTACTTTTGATGAAATTCTTTTTGAACCACTACATCAGTATTCAATAAGGCACATGTTTGCCTTTTCTCTTAGGATGAAATAAAGAATGTTTTGGCTTAAAACGAAAGGATTGCCCCTTGAATCCACACATGCATGAAAGGGAAAAAAACATCAAGTTTTAGCAATGTGATATTCTAGCATTTAAGTTGTACTCTGATAAAAGAATGAAAGACAACAGCTTGTAGTTCCAAAGTAAGCCCTATCTACTTCGATATAAGACTGTTCACAATGAGAATTTCCTGGGGTGTTTCATGATATTAATTACCATGTCACATCAGATTTTTTGCTTACATGACATTCAATTAATGAAGAAAGAGAAGAAAGTAGCGTCATCACCATGATATGGTGCTAATCCATTTTCAAGACGGATGAAACGAAATGAAACAACCATTGAGAGCTAAATCGTTTCATCAGAGAGAGGGTATTTCATGAGAGCTAGTTGCATTTAATTACACTAGTTAGCTTAGGAAATAGTGAAATGAGACTCTTCATTGAGAGAAAGGGTATTTCATTTAGTTGTAAAGTTGACGTGATATTTTAGGAAACAGTGCTATAAAACCCACCATTGTAAATAGTCTAAAGAATCCCTGAGGAAATATAGATAAGATGGTGGCACAAATATGTGGACTGTGGTGCTTACATTTGATTATATTTATTCCTCTTCGACATTTATTTCGGTTCGTGGGAGATGCTTAGCATCCGAATTACTTTATTTTTTAAAGTAAAACATGTAGCATCCAATTTACCAGACACATCAAAAGCTTCACGTCGAACAATTCCCCTGTCCGTGAAGCCATGATCCTCGTGCGGCAAGGACGCACGCGAACAAAAGACGACCACGGTACGACGAACCTAAGCTTCCAGCCGGCAAGTACGCGGGGACACAACCCATCACCGGCGTGAAAAAAGTCCCGGGGAGCCAACCCGCTCGGCGCCCATCCGTCACCGTGCCACAGACCGCAGCGCACACATGCCTCAATGCTGCAGCCTGCTGCCTGCATGCCCCCCTGGGCCCTGGCCCTCGCTCGCCGTACTAACATCAACCGCCGCACTGACGCGGCCGGGGGACCGCGGCCAGGACGCCTCGCGAGCGCGCTCGTCCACCGGCCGGTGTCCGTCCGTCCGTCCGTCCGCGCGAGGGCCTCACGGGCAATGCTTGTCGATGTTGCAGGCAATCACCGTATTCTATCTGTTTGTCCGATATCATTTCTTCAAATAAGGAAGAAGTGTTATCGAAGGATTTCCTTCCATAGTACGAAAAAGTAAAGAAAAAATAATTGATAAGTAGACTTTACTAAATTTAAACTTATCTTATCCTATATATATATAACTAAACAAAAAAAATCATCTTATCACGTTTATTTAAGCAATAACCAAACACCTCACGCATCTTATCTATTTTTTCTCTCAAACCAAACGGACACTTGCGGCGGGAGAGGCCGGCGCGCCATGATTCGGTGGGCGCGCTGCGGGCGCCAGATTCGGCTACCGCTCTGCTACGGCCGTCAGCTCAGCTGGACAGCGTCGAGGCACTCACCGTGCCGGATAAGGACGTCGGATCAGAAAGGGGAAGGGGAAATTCGGCGGCACGTGCGGGATTACGTGGCAGCTTTTCACGTGTCGAGCGACGAGCAGCGATGCGCGACAGTGACAGCGTGGCTGCATGCTCGCCGCTGATCTACTACGGGCGAACCCAGAGAAACGGTCGGTTAAAGAAAACTGCCTGATATTATTCTACGACGGCGTCGACCAGTGTCCTCCGTCCGCCCAAACAGGTTCGATTATCTTGTCATACGTCGGCAGTTGTACGGCCCGAATCCATCCTAATAGTAATAGTAAGGGAAATTTGTAAAAATACCATTAAAATTTTCTGTAATTTGAAAAATGCCACTGTCAGTGACTGTGGTAGGTCCCATCTGTCAGTGACACGCCGATGGCATATTTCAAAACCGTGAAAATTGTAATGGCATGGAAAAATTTGGCCCTAGTAGTAATCGGATTGATGATAATTGATTGTTTAGTCAAAAAAATCAACAAATTGAATTGTTGGCGTAAGGTTTATACTAATAGGTTCAATTAGTTTTGGAGGGTTAGCTTTGAAACATGGCGATGTTCGTACTAGTTCGTACCTCTACAAAAGAAAATAACGTTATGTCCAATTTGATATGTATTCAAAAACTAAGTTTATAGATAAAAATACAATAAAAATATATTATTTTACCCTCTAGTTACAATTATCGTCGTGAACTGTATACACAAGACTCCATAGAAGTAAAATAGTAAATGTTGGGGGAAATTACTCCATTTTGCAGATCTAAAAGCTTACCCTTCGGAGGCCGATAAAGACCCCGAAGCTGGCGGACTGTTGTTCGAAGCGTGCGTCGTCACGGCCGGAGGGTGTCACGATGCGAAGTCACAGAGGACCCTCCGAAGGGAGGAAGGAGGCCTCGAAGCAGGAAGACGTGATTGATTGGATGTCCAGCTTATCCATCTACCCTACGGCACTTTACCGTGTATAACCTTGTTTATAATATCGAATAAATTTTACTATGTCAGTTGTAATGTAGGGGTAAATAGGTCTATTCCTTATGCCTTTTTCCCTATAAATACCCCCCATTGTACCTTGTAAGAAGGATCCAGAACTAATTGTTCAAACACCCGCATTCGGACCTCTTGAGTTATTATCCTTTACGGAGGCTCGAGTTCGTCCTAAAGGCACAAACTTCTCGTTTGTCCGTTCTTGATTACCGAGAACCTGTTGGTGTAACTTTTACACCAACAGTTGGCGCCGTCCGTGGGGATCCAAGTTCTAAAAGCTTGTTCCCTACCGCTGACTGCACTCTGAAGAGCACTTACGGAGGGAGCCTTGGAGTCCAGAGACTCCGCGCACCCTTTAGTTGAGGGCTTCTTAGTGCAGCTCGAAGGCCTTCCCTCGACCCCTCGAGTCGTTCGAAGTCCTCCATCTCCAAGACATCTCAACGACTATCCATGCCTCCGAAGCGTGGTCAAGCTTCGGGTCCCCTTCGAAGGTCCCCTCGGACCAACGGAGCCGGACCCTCGGCTAATTCGGCGATTCCCGCAGAGGTCACTGGGCGTCGAGCGTCCCGGGGCCCTCTGCCTCCTCCTACAACGCTTCAGACCGACTACGCAGCAAGCCGGGATCCAGAAGTACCCTCCGACGAAGACGAAGGCCCTCCCGAAACCGAGGCTACGCAGCTAGCCAGGCTTCAGGAGGAGGTATCTAGATGGAGGCAAGAGGCCGCCGACCGACTCCGCACTCAAGCTTCCACCGAAACTCCAAGGGGGCCTCAAGACGATGGAGCCCGCAATCCCCCAGAAGTTATACAAGTCCAAGAGGAGGCCGAGAATGCCTCCTTCGATAATGAGTCTCCGTTGCACCCTGATCTGCAGAGAGTGCCTTTCGACCCCAGGTTCAAGGCCTCGAAGCTACACAAATACTCCAGGGGGTCGGACCCTGGAGAATTCGCCCGCTCTTACGCCCTGGCTATAGAAGCAAGCGGAGGGGTGCGAAGCACCATGGCAAAATGCTTCCCCCTCGCTCTCGAAGGCGTGGCGCTCCGCTGGTTCTGGTCCTTAAAGCCAGGATCGATCAGTTCATGGGAGCAGCTCAAAAAGAAATTCGTGAGCAACTTCCAAGGTACCTTCGTGGCCCCAATGTCCACAGGAAGTTTGTTTCAGGTAAAGCAGAGGGTGGGAGAGACCCTCCGGGAGTACTTCACACGCTTCGCCCACACCAAGTCACAAATCAAGGGCCACTCTACCTCCTCAGTAGTTGATGCTGCCCGCGAAGGGGTGCTGAACCCCGACCTCCTCAGCAAACTCCATCGGAAGCCGGTAACGTCCGTGGCGCAGCTCATGGCATACTTCGAACAGTATGCCAAGTCAGAAGAAGGATGCCTGCGGCGAGTTGAAGCAACACTACCCACTCTCCGGGAAGTCAAAGGGGAGCCAGAAGCCGCCGCTACACCGCAACCTCCACAAGACAGCCGCCCCAGCGAGTACAGGCGAGGGAAGAAGCATTTCTGTTCGGAAGTGCTAAACATTACACCTTCAGCTTCGAAGGCACCTGCCAATTTCCAGCAGGGAAAAAGTTTCAAGGCTGGGCCTCCAGGACCTCAAGAAAGGGTGCTTGGTAGGCGCCAGAGTCATTTTTGTTGCGTGCATGGCGACAATAGAAGCCATGACACAAAGGACTGCAAGACAGTGTTAACCCTTCGAGGTGAATACCTCGAGCGAAATACCAGGCGAGGTACTTCGGATCGGGCTCCACCGGCGACACGATCGGAGCCTGTTCAAGCTGTGGCCCGAGCTGGTGCCCTCGAAGCCCCCATACGGCTACCGGTGGCCAGTATTATGCCACCACCAAAGCAAGAAGATCCGCAAGACCGCGGCAAGAGAGTGGTCCTGCCCATCTCCGGAGGGGGGACCCTCGGCAGCATGTCCAAGAGACAGCGCTGCGAGTACGTCCGCGAGGTTGGGCACATTGGGACTTCAAGTTCCGCGGAAGGAATGCCAGAATGGTCCCGTGTGCCCATCTCGTTCACAGCCAGCGATGCGGTAGGGGTGAAGTTTCCCCATGCTGACCCATTAGTCATCTCTGCCGATATAGCAGGGGCAGATGTTTGAAGGATTCTGGTAGATGGCGGGAGCTCCGCAGACATACTCTTCGTCCAGGCCTTCGACCAGATGTGCATACCTCGGAAGCATCTGCTTCCAGCAGCCCGGCCGCTTCAAGGGTTCTCAGGACCGCCTCTCGATGCCCTCGGCCAAATAGGCCTCGAGGTTGCCTTCGGAGAGGGGCCGCTGGCCCGAGTAGAAGAGGTGATTTTCGATGTGGTGGATGCCCCTTACG
The DNA here is from genome assembly GCA_019279435.1 of Zizania palustris. Classification (NCBI taxonomy): domain Eukaryota; kingdom Viridiplantae; phylum Streptophyta; class Magnoliopsida; order Poales; family Poaceae; genus Zizania; species Zizania palustris. The sequence goes on from JAAALK010000284.1 coordinate 11,647,290, forward strand.
CTTATAATGCTATCTTCGGTCGAGGGATGTTGAACCAATTCGGGGCTATAGCACATCACAATTACCTTTGTCTCAAAATGCCCACGCAAGGTGGGGTGCTCACTATTTCAGGAGACCAGGCTGTAGCCAGAAGGACAGAGTATGGCCACGGACAGCCATTGGACCCCCGACAAGTGCATAATGTGGCGAAAAGCGCCGAGGAAGTACCGGAGGCATTGAGCCCTCCGAAGGGATCTTCGCTTAAGCCAAGCCCGGAGGGTGATGTTGAGACAAGAATAATCTCAGAAAACGGCAAAGAGTACCCAGTGAAATTCGGCAAGGGGCTATCTCCAGAAATAACCGCCTCGTTAGAAGAAGTCGTCAAGAAAAATCTAGACATATTTGCCTAGACCGACGAAGATATCACCGGGGTTGACCGAAGCATCATCGAGCATAGTCTGCTCGTCAACCCGAAGGCCAGGCCGGTGCGCCAGGGGCTCCGAAAGCTATCAGCAGAAAGAGCAAGCTTAGCCAAGGCCGAAGTAGAAAAATTGTTAAAAGCTGGCATTATCAGGGAGGTGGCCCATACTGAGTGATTGGCCAACCCTGTTTTTGTAAAGAAAAAGGACTCGAGCAAATGGCGCATGTGTATCGACTTCACCTCATTAAATAAAGCATGCCCGCGAGACCCCTACCCAATGCCCCGAATAGATCAATTAATAGATTCCACAGCCGGCTCCGAATTATTAAGCTTCCTCGACGCCTATTCCGGGTACCATCAAGTGTGGCTGAAACGCGAAGACGAAGCAAAGACAAGTTTTATAACTCCTTCTGGAGTATTCTGCTATGTAAGAATGCCTTTTGGTTTGCGGAATGCCGGAGCCACATTTTCTCGCTTAATAGCTAAGGCTTTAGGTCACCAGATAGGCCGCAATGTCGAGGCCTACATGGACGATATTGTAATAAAAAGTGTACAAAAGCACCAGCATAACCTAGATCTAGCTGAAACTTTCGAGAGCCTCCGAGCATGTGGAGTACGCCTCAATCCCGAAAAATGTATATTCGGGGCACAAGCAGGGAAGCTGCTAGGGTACTTAGTTTCGAGCAGGGGGATCGAAGCCAGCCCAACGCAAATAAGTGCGCTGCAAAGAATGGCTCCACCCGAGAATTTGAAGCAAGTGCAGAAACTAGCAGGAAGGCTAGCAGCACTCAGCAGATTCCTGTCCAGATCGGCAGAGCGAAGCCTCCCAATTTTCAAGGCGCTCAAGGGCTCCGAAAGCTTCAGCTGGACGCCGGAGTGCCAAAAGAGCTTCGTAGAAATAAAAGCATACCTCGGAACATTATCAACCTTAACCGTTCCTCTTCCAGGGGAAACATTGCTTTTATACCTTGCAGCAACAGGTTCAGCAGTAAGCGCAGTGCTGGTCCGAGAAGTCGAGCTTAAAGAAAAGCTGGTGCAAAACCCAATTTATTTTGTCTCGGAGGCATTATCTGGAGCCAAGATCAGATACTCCGAGCTCGAAAAGTTTGCTTATGCTTTAGTGATGGCCTCGCGAAAGCTAAGGCATTATTTCTTGGCGCATAACCTCATCGTCCCTACATCGTATCCTCTTGGAGATATGCTCCGAAACAAAGATTCCACAGGCAGGGTTGGAAAATGGGCAGTCGAGCTGGCACCCTTCGAAATCTCCTTCACAGCGAGGACGGCTGTTAAATCTCAAATTATAGCAGATTTTGTAGCAGAGTGGACTCCATCTGCAGTATGGACCCCGGAGGAACCCTCCGACGGTTTCTGGACAATATTCTCCAACGGAGCCTATCAAGCATCAGGTGCCGGGGCAGGGGCAGTCATCCTGCCACCATCAGGGCAAAAGGCAATGTATTCCGCAAGACTCAACTTCCGAACCACTAATAACGTTGCCGAGTATGAAGGAATATTGCTAGGCCTCCGGAAGGCTAAAGCAGTCGGAGCTACAAGAATAGTGATCAAAACAGATTCCCAAGTCGTCGCGGGGCATATTGACAAAAGCTTCCAAGCAAAAAACCCACATCTCGCGCAATACCTTCAAGAAATCCGCAAGGCCGAAGCAGCATTCAAAGGATTTACAGTTCGAAGCATACCTCGGGCAGATAATCAACTTGCAGATATTCTTGCAAAAGCTGCAGTAGGAGCAGTAGACCTCCCGGAGGGCGCTTTCTATGAAGAATTAGAGCAGCCAGCAGCTGACCAAATACCCTCGTCAGAAGTAATGTGTATTCCAGCTACGGATTGGCGAACCCCGATAATAACTATGTTGCAAAGTAGCAATGACCCTCCGGAAGGCCCAGAAGCTCGAAGATTGCAATCAAGAGCTCGAAATTACAAACTTATTGGGGAAGTGCTGTACAAAGCTGGAGTGTGCTCACCACTGCTTCGATGCATCTCCCAGCCTGAAGGTCAAGACATACTTCGAGGCATCCACGAAGGGCTGTGCGGAGGTCATCTTGCCCCTCGAGCACTAGCAGGCAAGACGCTCCGGCAAGGGTTTTATTGGCCAACAATCGTCAGAGACGCTGAAGACCTGGTTCGAGCATGCCAAGGCTGCCAATGGATGGGCAGAAGGAGCCATCGCCCGCCAGCTCAGCTTCAGGTTATTGCCCCGGTATGGCCGATGGCTAGATGGGGCATGGACCTCATAGGCCCTTTCCCACCAGCAAAAGGCGGGTTGAAATTTGCGGTGGTAGCAATCGAATACTTCTCAAAATGGGTGGAAGCGGAGCCACTAACAACCATCACCTCGAAGAACGTACAAAGATTCTTCTGGCAAAATATTATATGCAGGTTCGGAGTCCCCAGAGAATTAACGGTAGATAATGGAACCCAGTTCGAAGCTGATACCTTTCAAACATTCTGTGAAGAACTGGGCATTAAGCTATGCTTCGCAGCAGTGCGACATCCGCAATCCAACGGGGCCGTCGAACGAGCCAACGGGAATATCCTCTCCGGGTTAAATCGCCGAATTGTGGGATTGGCCAAGGGCCTATGGGTCGAAGAGCTACCTAAAATTTTATGGTCTATCCGAACCACGCAAACTAGATCAACCGGTTTCACGCCATTCAGATTGCTCTTCGGAGACGAAGCCATGACCCCTACGGAGCTCAAAGGGGAGTCACTTCGCGTAATTCAACACGAAGACGAAGATGATCGGAGTACTTCAATAGACTTGTCAGAAGAGACAAGGCTTCGAGCTATCGCCAACCTGACTAAGTACCAAGAGCACACAAAAACGTGGTATGACCCGAAAGTCAGATTAAGTGAGTTAAAACCAGGTCATCTAGTATTGCGAAGTGTAATAGCTCCGGGGAAGCTAGGAAACAAATGGGAAGGACCATATGTTATCTTACGCTCAGGACGCCCCGGATCGTTTAAATTAGCTAATTTAGAAGGAGAAGAGTTGAAACATGCGTGGCATGCGGAGCACCTTAAGAGATATTACGCTTAAGGCTTCCTTGTAATCACTTGTAACACTTCTTTTATAAATAAAGATAAGGGTTGAAAGTTGTTTCGCCCTTCGAACATCCCATCCTCCTGATGGACGCATTAGGAGGTCGGTGATGCTAGTAGAGCCAAGCATTTTTCGCAAAAAACCCAAGGGGCTGACTACAAACCATTGGTTCAGTGGCTCCGCCAACCTACGGATTCCAGGCTCCGGCTTGTTAGGATCCGTAGAAGAGTCTAAGGACTTTAAATAAAACAGAATTTCAAGCCTCCGAGTGCGAAGTATCTGTAAAAGAGCCGAAGGTGGCCAACCTACGGATTCCAGGCTCCGGCTTGTTAGGATCCGTAGAAGAGTCTAAGGACTTTAAATAAAACAGAATTTCAAGCCTCCGGGTGCGAAGTATCTGTAAAAGAGCCGAAGGTGGCCAACCTACGGATTCCAGGCTCCGGCTTGTTAGGATCCGTAGAAGAGTCTAAGGACTTTAAATAAAACAGAATTTCAAGCCTCCGGGTGCGAAGTATCTGTAAAAGAGCCGAAGGTGGCCAACCTACGGATTCCAGGCTCCGGCTTGTTAGGATCCGTAGAAGAGTCTAAGGACTTTAAATAAAACAGAATTTCAAGCCTCCGGGTGCGAAGTATCTGTAAAAGAGCCGAAGGTGGCCAACCTACAGATTCCAGGTTCTAGCTTGTTAGGATACGTACAAATAAAAAATTTTATGATGGGATGTACAAGTTCGAAGCATGCAGTCGTTCAGACCATCATTGTGCCTAGCGAACCCTTTTTTATGATAAAGGCTCCGCCACCCACAAGGGGGGTAGGAGGATAGGAGTCACACGGCATACTGTCGAAGCATCCCACATTAAAATATTATACTCATACATCAAGAGAAATTGTTATCTAAACCCAAATAAAAACGGAGACCCTTTCGACCCCTAGAGCTACCCCTGCGGCTACTTTGCTCTTCGGAGCTTGAAGTCATCTTTTTAGGCCGGGCGCTTCTCCTTTTTCTCGAAGCTCGCAGTTTCTTCTGCCCCTCCTGAAGCTCAGCCCATGTCAAGAGCCTTTCGGAGCCTGCCTCGGCAAAGTTTTCGGCTTGGTACTCCGAGTCAGACCAGTCAATAGGTTCGGAAGAGGAAGACCCCTCCGTCTTCTCTTCCTCTTTAATATAAGATAACACGTCCCTTCGTACTTCAAGGGTAACCTCCCCCCTGTCTCCGCGAGGAACAGAGAAGCGGGAGCGGCGGTAAGGTCTCAAACTCTCAAGAACTGCCCACTCCTTTCGAAGCTCGGTGGTAGGTTCCAGAAGTTCGAAGTCAGCGCTCGAAGGGCATGACAAAACCTAAAAAAGAGCAGAACACCCAAGACGAGTAATGTTTATAACTTTCTCATTAATAAAACAGGGTTTACAAGGCCACAGGTACACAACAGTCCTAAGCGGCTAGACCTGCGGGTCGGCTGGCGGGGCTGGAACCAGAGGGGCTGGCGAAGCTGGGAGTGGTGGCTTCGTTTGAGCTTGCTTCTGCCGGCGGGCCTCGTCGATCCAAGCCTTAACAGTGACCTTATGGTCCGCCTTCCATACTGATCGGAAAGCTTCCCAAGCCGAAGCCACCTCCGAAGGCGGCCGCAGCAGGTCATCATCCGCGAAGCCTCCAGGGGACGAACCACCAACCGAATCGAGGGCAATCCGAAGAGATTCGAGGTGACGAAGAACCCCGATGCCGGCGCACTGTCCGGAGATCTCTCCGTACCGGACTCCGGAGTTCTTCATCAGCGACGAAGCTACCTGGATCCTCGTCAGCTTCCGGTCGAGCGGCTCGTAGGCTGCAGCAGAGGTCGAAGGACACATGGTGCCAAAGTACTCTAACGTACCCTGAAGAGCTTCCAAGGTACGGTCAGCAGTACTGGAATTCTTTCTCTCTGCTGCTTCCAGGCTTGCAACAGTCGCGTCCAACGCGGCCACCCGGAGCATCAAGGAACTCTTCTGAGCCATTGCCTGGCTAAGAGCCCCTTGAAGTTCCACCAGATGTGCGTTCGAAGTAGCCGCGTCCTGGCGAAGCTTTTCAACCTCCGCACGGAGGACCACTCGTTCAGCCTCGGCTTCCTGGGCAAGAGAACGGAGGGCTTCAAGGGCTTCTTCAGACGCTGCCTTAGCCTTCCGTTCTTCCAAAATTTCTTCATTCAGTATGAGAGACCTCCCGGTGGAGTCATCAAGAGCTGTCTGAAGGGTGGTAACCTTCCGGTTGAGTCGATTAATTTCGACCTCGTTGGAAGTCGCTGCCGCTCTAGCAAGGGCGAATTGCTGCAAGGAAAACTAGGTAAGTACTAAAGAAGTTTTGACCATTAAAATGCAGCAACTGTGGTGTCTTTTTTGTACCTGAAGGGCAGCCCTTTCGAGGGCCGTGTTGAGGGTCGAAGCCCTAGCCTCGCTCAAGGCGGAGATCAACTCCGAATTGGCAATATCTTGGCTTTTCTCAGCCAGGGGCTCCAGGAGTCTTCGAAGGCTGCTCCGGTGTTCCAAGAAAGGAGCCAGAAGAGGGAGCCAAGACAAAGCTCGGGCGTCGTCCTCTACGGCCTCGTCCTCTGAATTGCTGACGGAGGGCGCAGCTTGGTCAAGACGAAGGCCAAGGCTGGAAATACTCTTACCCCTCCCCGGCACGAAAGGGGGAGAAGCAAGAATGTTCCGACCCTCGGCCGCCACATCTCCAGCTGGAACCACGTTGTCGAAGGCGACTTCAGTGGTCGAGGTCGCCGCGGCCGGAGCCAACTCCGTCCCAGGGAGTACATCGTCCGCCCCGAAGGATACGTTCTCCACCACCAGGCTCGGAGCCCCCAGGGGAGCCGGAGGATCCGCTCGGGTAACCGTCTCCGAAGATGCAGGGACGTCGGGCGCCACCAAGGCTTCGGTACCCGAAGAGGTACCTATTTCAATATCAAGATTAATTAACGTATTTTACAGATAGCGAGCGAATATCGACGAAAAAGGAAGAGCTCCAGGAAAATACCTCTGAGAGCCTCTTGAGGAAGGATCGCCGGATCCTCCAGGACTTCGTACATCTGGAGGATATTGTCGAAGTCATCCCCCAAGGTCCTACCCTCGATTTCGTCCGTCGGAACCACGACCTCCGCGGGAACCCCTTCGTGTGCAGGCAAGTCGGAGGTAGAGTATGACTCCACTTGCACGATGACGGGTGCGGGAGGAGTCGTCGGAGTTACACTGACCCCTTCCATAACGGAGGTGCTTGGGGGGACTTCCCCCATATCTTCGTCCACCAAGAGGTATGCTTCGAAGGCCGCTGCCGTCGCACCTCCGGAGTCTTCTACTTCTTCGGGAGTTGGGCTCCGCTCGTCTGGCGATGAAGAAGACGAAGCAGGCGTCAAGTGAGGAGGTTGCTTCGCTGCCTTCTTCTGAAGCGGCTGCTTACCGGCTTTTTTGGAGGGCTCGGCCGTCGTTTTCCTCTTGCGGCCAGCCGCTCCAGTGGCGAAGTCAGGGAGGGGCGGAGGCTCCATATCGAGGGCCCTCCACACTCTGTTCGACCGTTCCCAACTCCCCACCAACTCCAGCCTTTTCTGCCTCTCGGCCGCCGAAGGGGCTCCGAGAATTCGCTCGGTAGCCCGGACTATGTCATCAGGAGCCAAGGCCAGAGGCGCCGCTGAAAGAAAAAGGTATAAAAAGTATAAGTATAATTAATGTGTTCATATAAAATGATGCCGCAGGAGAAAGATGTACCTATGTTTCGGAGGTCCCCCTCCGAGGCTTGCGGGATGGGGATTGGCCAGCTAGCTCCAAGGGGTGAGATCCGAAGGCCGACGAACTCCTCGACCAGGTCGCGCATGCTCATGCGACGAGCCATTGAAGCAAGCAACCCTAGCCTCATCGTGAGCAAACTAGGGTTCGGGGAGATGTCCGCCTCCTTCCGGAACCAGATTTCTTGAAGAGGGCCCGAGAGAGGGGAGTCTTCTCCTACTTCGGCGTAAAACCACCGAAGTATCCAGTTCGTATACCATCGGTCGTTTATGGCCTTCGTAGGGAAATGGAGAGCATGCTTGTAACACCCCAGAAATTAAAAGGAATAAAATAAAAAGAAAAATATTATTCAAATTATTTTTGATTAACTATTAAAGGGAAATTCACAAAAGAACCCAAATAAAGCCAAACAGGGAGAAATACTAAAAATCTGGACTTGAAAATTTTATGAGATGAACTAGAGACCAAACTATAATTTTAGGAATTTTTACAAATTTTTATCAACAGTGGTTCAACTCTTAATCAAATAAATGAATTCCTGGAATTATTTTAAATCAGAAAAGAATTTAAAATGCTTATTGGGCCCCAACCCCGAAACCTCCCTCCTAAAGCCTTTTAGGCCCAGCCCATCTCTGCTCTCTCTCTGACGGGTGGGACCCAGGTGTCGGCGCCGCTCCCCTCCTCTCTCTCCCGCCCGCGCCCGCCTCGGCCCCACATGGCAGCCTCTCGCCTCCGTCTCCCTCTCTCTGGCAGTCGTGGCCCGCCTGTCGGCCCTTCCTTTTTCGTTTCGCCCGCTGACAGGTGGGGGCCACCTGTCAGATGCTTCGTCTCCGATGGAAGGGGATCCCCCCTTCCATGCCGGCGACCCCCACCTTCTGTTTTCACCGCCGGCCGCCCGCGCTCACCTGGATTCACCCCGGATCCCTTTCCCTGGCCGCCACCGCCCCTTTCCATCCGATGCCCACGCGTTTTCGCGCTTTTGGAAAGCTACCCGAAGCTTGGAAGGAGATCGCCGGAGCTCTCGGGATCCCTCGGTTCCCTGCCATCCCGACGCCGGCGACCCCCTATAAAAGCCCCCTCCGGTCATCGCACTCAACCCACACCACCGTAGCCCGAGCCATAGCGATCCAGAGCGCTCCCTCTCGATTTTAGGCTTCTCCCCTCTGCTCCATCTCCGGCGAGACATCGCCGCCGCCTCCGGCCTCCTCCGCCTTAGCCGCCGCCACCGACGAGACCGCCGGAGCCCGCTCGTCATCGGCCACCCCTCCGTCGGTCGTGAAGACCACCGGATCGCCGTCGCCGTCGAGCACCCGAAGCCTCCCCGCCGTCTACGCTCGCCGCCGGTCACCTCCGGGCCCCCTTCGTCGCCACCGAAGGTACCATCGTGACCCCCTTGCTCCCCGCGTTCCATTTCTGGCCCTAGCTCGTCACGTAGGCGCTCGCCGCCGCCGCAGCCACCGCACCCGAGGCATCGCCGTCACCGGAGACGAAGGGTACATACCCCTTACGCCCGTGCCGTGCCGGAAGGCATCGTGGCCGTCCGATTGTGATCGAAGGGCTACGATTAAATCCCTTTGGGATTTAATCCGGGCCCTCAGATCTGATCGAAGGGGTACGGTGCCATCTCGGCCGTTGATCGTAACTTAAATCCCTGGAGCGATCTGGTGCGTCCACGCGTACCTCTTCGCCACGTTTTAATCACAGCCGTCCGATTTCATTAAAGCCTTCCCGCCTCGCGCCTGGCCGCCGGATCTGGATCCGATGGATCTGGTTGATCCGGTCCACGCGCACAGTAGCGCAGTTCACGGTGAACCTGGTTCACCGTGGACCAGGGACTGTTTTTAGTTTAAATAAAATTCCAGAATTTGATTTAAACTTTGAAAATTCATATCTTGCTCATTTTAACTCCAAATTTCACCATTCAAATTTTGTTAGAACCAGAATATTATTCTCTACACATTAATGCCATAAAAACAGTATGTTTCTGTTGCCCAAAATATTATTAATAAATAAATGAATAAAATCCCTTATGGTTAAAATGAATAATACAGAAAATAAATTGGGAAAAATCCTAAAATATTAGACTTTACTGTTTTATATAAAACTCAGAATATTAAAATACTACTTCACATAAAAACACCCACAAATAATGTATGTTCCTTTATTTGGTGAATTTTATCTGTTTATTGAATGAATTATTTATTTTTCGTAACGAGAAGACTACGAGTTCGTCGAGGAGCAGGAGTTCTACCCCGAGGTTCCTCCTTCACCCTTTGCTGAGCAAGGCAAGTCATCGACCACCTTTGTGGACACAGTTGATCATTATTGAGCCCATGATTTAATAAATTATCGCTATAACTCATAGGTTAATATTGCATTAGACAAAGATCAAGCCCTACACTTATATTTATTAGATCCCCGTCCTTGTGTGCAAACCCAAGCCATGCTTATTGAGCCTCAACTCCTTGTCACTCTACAAATATTATATTAGCTAGTGCCCAATGTACCGGCACAACTGCTATAGGATATAAAGAATGAGTCGTAGAATAGATGAATTCTGGTATATGAAATACCCCGTTATTCTTGTCTCTGGACTCTGTTGGAGTTAGGTGTGCTATAAGTATGGTGGGTTCCGGGTGCAAGCTCGGGTTTGGTATGTCGCACCCGGGGCACTATAAGGACCGGTCTGCGGGATCTGTTGCAAAGCACTTCCGTACCAACCACAAGTCTAATGGGTAAGTCCTAACTGGAAGTGTGGAACACTCCGTCTCACGGCACCATAGTGGAGGGGGCAAGGGGCTAGCCCTCAGGGCGCCTTGTACCGACGATGGCTCAAGAGGGGGTATTGTGGAAACTCGACATGGCGAGACACGGTACGAAACCTATAAGAGGGTGCTGTTGAGTCGGGGAAGACCATATGGAAGGTTTTGGCACGAGTTCCCGTGTGATGGGTCATCTCGTTACACTTCGGTGTAGGTGATGAGTGCGTGCCTTGTGGGTACAGTGGTACATCTCTGATCAGAGTAATTCAATCTTTTCGAAAAGCCGAGCCCACGGTCAAGGGCGGGTTGTGTGACTACTCGCAGTTAGTTTACAAATTGTTTGAATGGATGAGTTATTCATGGCATGTAAGGACTGTTGTGCGAGGAGGTAAAACGTACTCCTCGAGTTAGAAGATGATGATGCATTCACATGTTTACCTTTCCGTACTAATAAATTGCTCACATTAAATGCTTTACAAATATGCTGCTTCCGCAAAACTAGCCACTATCTCCCTTGTTATTACCTTGCATTATATTTGCATTCGGTGGCTTGCTGAGTACATCTGTACTCACCCCGTTGACTTACACCATCAGAGCCCGTCTACTACGAGGAGGATGAAGGTCTGGAGTAGCGACCCAGTCAAGGCGAGACTGGAAGGAGGCGTTCATCTAGGACCCTTGATTTTATTAGTTTCTCTTCACTTTCATTCACTTTTGTATTAATGCGGTCTACGAACCGTGAATGATTGCCCGTATTGTACGTGGTCGCTTTATGAACGTCTTGGTTTATTGATTTTCTTTGGAATTTCAATAAAGGTCCTGATTTATTAAATCGGGGCGTGACAAGATGGTATCAGAGCCGACTTGACTGTAGGAAGCCAAACCAACCTGACCTTAGGACATATATATATTCACTATATTTTACAAAAGATTACTTATCCTCTCATCTCCCGAGGTTTTCACAAAATTTTCTCTCTTTTGTAGATGCCGGTTCACACCATGAGCGGGACTCTTCGTGATGAGGCCGGATTCATCCGCGAGCTTCGCGTGCTCGTCGACTTTTTGGGGTTTCCCCATGAGCCTGCGTTCCACGGGATCTTTCCCGATGCGAATGAGAGCTACTGCGAGGTCACGGTTGTGATCCGCCCCTCTTCCACGCAGCCACCCTTCTACACCCATGGAGTTGGAGGACCTTCATTCGTGGTGGCCAGCCAGCGAGCCGCTCTTCAGTCCCTCGCTGAGCTTCGACTGGTCTACGACTGCCACCTCCGCGACACCGTCTACCGCTTCATGCCCATGCGCACACCCGGGAGTCACCGCAGCATCTACATCAGTCCCCTCACACAGAGCAGCTCCGCCATCACTCGCACGATGAGACTCTTGGAGGCCATGGACAACCTCCACACAGAGGCCGTCCTCGACGCAGACAGCCAGCACGACACCATCGACTTCTACCGCCACACTTCGGAGAACCTGACCAGGGAGAATGCCGAGCTCCGTCGACAGCTTGAGCAGAACCCTCTGTTGACCCTTGAGGTAGAGGAGTTGAGGCGTCAGAACGAGCTCCTACGCCAGGGTGCCATGGTCCACGCCCAGCTCCGTCAGCAGCTCAGAGAGTTGAATAAGGACATAGAAGAGATCGCGCCTCTTCCGCCTCGCAGGAAGAAACCCCTTCGGATCCCCACTGTGAGGCCCAAGAGGATCTCCCGCAGCGCACCACCCGCCGGACCATCCAGTTCCTCGACCCCGACCGTCTCCCACGAGCCCGAGATCGAGCCGTCCCCCGAGCTGCCTTAGACGTAGTTTTACGATTGATTGTTAGTTTTATTGCTTGCTTGTATTAGCATTCATGTCAAAATATAAGGCATGAATGAGAGAATAAATAAATGTAACCGCAAGAACGGTACCCTTTTGAAATAAAATATGAAGAGGTTTACTAAAATAAATGTGTATACTTTGAAAACTCCAGGATGACCAACACTCAGGGATCAGACGCTCCTCAGAACGGAGGGGATAATGGTAACCTGCCTCAATGGGGAGCCACCGGGCAGAGGCAAGCCCCGGTCGCAAATCACCCCACTTTGGCTGAGATGATGGCCACTCAGAATCAGTTGGTCTCAGCCCTCTTGCACCAGATGCAGCAGCAGCAGCAGCAGATGCAAGAGCAGCAGGCTCACCTCTTTCGCCTCCACCAACAGCCCGAGCTGCCCCGACCTGCCACACCAGCTCCCGCTCCCGCGTCACAGCTCTCGGAGTTCCTCCGAGTCCGCCCACCGACCTTCTCGAGCACCACCAACCCCATGGAGGCTGGGGATTGGTTGCGAGCCATCGAGAAGAAGCTCGACCTCTTGACTTGCACCGAGCAGGAGAGGGTGGCCTTCGCCACCCACCAGCTTCATGGTCCCGCCGCAGAGTGGTGGGACAACCATCGTGAGACCCTGCCCGACGGCCACGCCCCCACTTGGGCGGAGTTCTCGGCCGCCTTTCGTGCCGCCCACATCCCCGACGGCATCGTTGCCCAGAAGCAACAAGAGTTCCGAGATCTGCAGCAGGGGAGCAGATCTGTCACTGAGTATCTACACGAGTTTAACCGTCTGGCCCGGTACGCACCAGAGGAGGTCCGTACGGATGCGGCCAGACAGTCCAAGTTCCTTAGGGGACTGAAGGACGAGTTGTCCCTACAACTCATCTCCGGAGACTTCGCCAACTTCCAAAAGTTGGTGAACAAGGCCATCATGCAGGAGACCCAGCAAAACAAAGTCGACCTGAAGAAGAAGCGCATGATTGCCTTCAGGCAAAACCAGGGGATGACCCAGAGACCCCGTTTTGCTCCACCACCACCAGCACAGCAGTACCACCCCCGCCCAGTATATCGTCCGGCGCCACCAGCCGCCAATGCTGGAGCCAGCCAACCTCGTGCCGCGCCCGCCCCACCAACTGCCCCAGCTGCCCCGGCCAAGAAGGCAGAGATCCTGCGCGACAAGCACGGCAAGCCCGTGGTATGCTTCAACTGCCGTCAGGAGGGGCATTACTCCAATTCTTGCCCCCATCCTAAGCGCGTCCAAGGAGTTGCCGCGAACCCCGCCATCCGCGCCCGAGTCAATCACGTCACCGCTGAAGAAGCTCAGGCCGCACCAGAGATAGTGATGGGTAAGTTCTTGGTACATTCAGCACTTGCAGTGGTTTTATTTGACACTGGAGCTACGCACTCCTTCATATCAACTGATTTTGTGGAAAAGAACAATCTAAACACCAAAGATCTACCCAGAGCCGTACAAACAGTCACCCCGGGAAAACAAACTCTAGCCCTAACATATAGCCCAAAGGTATGGATAGATATCCACGGCACCTTATTCTGGGCCGACCCCATCCTAATAGAATGCCAAGGCCTAGATCTCATTCTAGGAATGGATTGGTTAAATAAATACCAAGGCGTGATAGAATGTGCCCAGAGAAAAGTGACTGTGACCAGCGAAGAAGGGACTGCCGTCACATTTCAGATGCCAAGACTAAAGATCAGAAGACCAAGACTGCACCAGATTACCTTGGAAGAAATACCAATAGTCTGTGAGTACCCGGACGTGTTTCCAGAGGATTTACCAGGAATGCCCCTGAAGATCTAGGCCCTATGTGAGTTTTGGTAATTAATGATAAACATGCGGTTGAGGACTAATATTTTTCTTAAGTGTGAAGGAAATGAGTAGGTCCCGCGCAAATGGAGCACAAGATGGAAACCCGAAGATCTGGACGTTTAAAGGCTACGGCAAAAGGTTTGAAGGAATCTAGAAATTGATCGAGGTGTTTGGAGCGATCAATTAGGCTAGGTTTAAATTTTGTTTTTTGCCGTACTATAAAGAGGGGTTGCATCTTGGTTATGAGTTGATTTTCAAGTGCCCAATTTGCATTGCATATAGTATCTTTTGATCATGTGTGATTGTTGCAAAAGTTGCTATTTTGGCAAAATCCTTGAAAAATCATAGCAGCGTTTTGTTGGAGCTGTCTGACCCTGGCGGTCTGACCGACCATGAGGGTCCGGTCAGACCGGCTGGAGTTGGACGGTCCGACCGGCCAGGGGGCCGGTCCGACCGGGTTGCGCAGGGCAGAATACTGCTGGTTTACAGAGCCGACGGGAGCACTATCGGTCCGACCGAGCCGATGGCCGGTCAGACCGGGTAGGGCCGGTCCGACCGGGCCAGCATGGCCGGTCAGACCGAGGCGTCCTGTCACATCAGTAAACGGCTAGTTTTCTAGCCGTTGCAGTTGAGGTCGGTCAGACCGGCCCAAGATGGGCGGTCAGACCGACATTGCGCAGAGAGCCACCTAACTTGTGTAACGGCTAGTTTTTGGGTGTGTGGCTATATAAACCCTTGCTACAGCTCCTTTGCTAGACTTTTGGCATTCATTTGAGCATACTTGAGCACAAGAGAGTCTCTCCCACCATTGAGCACTAATTTGAGCACTAGTGAGGTTGGGAAGAAAAAGAGTTGATCAAGTGATTGAGTGAATTGCATTGCATTGGCATTTTGGCACTTGATCCTCTTCTCCTAGCTTTGATTGCAGCTTGTTACTCTTGGAGATTGCCATCTCCTAGACGGCTTGGAGAAGAAACCGGTGATCTCTCCTAGAAGGTTGTGGAGGAGACCCGAGAGGTTGTGAAGGTTGGAGCTCGCCTATCCGGAGTGGAGAAGAGCTACCACTAGTGATCGAGGCCCGAGAGTTGCACTTCCGGTGCCGGCTCATCTTCAAGCTAATTTCTCTTTGAGAAATCCGAGGCTTGGTAAAGAGAGCGGTCAAGTGAAACTCGCCTCAACGAGGACGTAGGAAATTGGCAAATTTCCGAACCTCGGGATAAAATTCGGTTGTCTCTTGTCCCCTTTATTTTGTGCAAGTATAATTGTGCAAGCTTACCTTTCTAGAGTAATTTACATTTCACCTTAGGTTGCACTGTTTGCTCTAGCTATTTGCTATCATTGTTTTAGGTCCTTAATCTCTGTTTAACTGAAATCGAATTAGTTTTAAAAACCGCCTATTCACCCCCCCCCTCTAGTCGGTACATCGATCCTACAAGTGGTATCAGAGCTTGGTCTCTCAAGTTAGGCTTTACCGCCTAGAGAGAAGATGTCCGACGAGGTGGTTCACAACGTAGGCAAAGGTCCTTACTTTGATGGCACTAACTATTCTATTTGGAAAGTTCGTATGGCTGCTCACCTCAAAGCTATGAGCTTTGAAATTTGGCGTATTGTTGAGTTAGGTTTTGATGTTGAAGACAAGATGAATCTAACCTATCAAAACAAAAAGGATATGCAACTTGATGCTCAAGCTACAAATGCTTTGTTCAATTGTTTGTGTGCCGAAGAGTTCAATAGGATAAGCAATATTTCAACGGCACATGACATTTGGACCACGCTTCAAGATATACATGATGGAACAACAAGTGTGAAGAATGCCAAGTCGCACTACTTAAAGATCAACTATGAAACATTCACCATGTTGCCAAATGAAAGTGTCAATGAGATGTATGCAAGACTTAATGTGATTGTAAATGATCTCAAGGGTGTTGGAGTGAAGTACACAGAGTTGGAAGTTGCTCAAAAGATGTTGAGAGCTTTGCCCGAGAAATATGACACGTTGGTGACTTTCCTCATCAACTCGGATATGTCAAGTTTGACACCCACAACACTTTTGGGAACCATCAATACAAATGAGATTTACAAGAACAAGAGAGTTGAAGGAAGCACCGAAGATCACTCCTCATCCAAGAAGAAGAATATTGCCTTGAAAGCCAAGGTTGAAAAGAAATGTGAAGAAGAGGAAGACACCTCTTGTGATGGCGATACCGAAGATGAAGAAATGGCTCTCTTTGTGAGAAAGTTCAACCGGTTCATGAAAAAGAGAGGAAGTTCTTCAAGCTCATTCAAGAACAATGGTGACAAGAAGTCAACCAAAAGAAACCTCAAGAATGTAAGATGTTTCGAGTGTAATGAAAAGGGTCATTTTGCCTCAAGATGCCCGAACAAACAAGAAAGCGAAGATGATAAATCTCAAAAGAAGAACAAAGAGAAGAATGGGAAGAAAAAGCTTTTCAAGAAGTTGAACAAGAAAAAGGGTAGAAATGAAGCATTTGTGGGAGAATGGGATTCAAATGAAGATAGCTCCGATCCTTCTTCAAGCTCCGACTCCGGTGGTGAGTCAAACTCAAGAAAGAAGAACATGGCGGGAATAGCAATCACGGAAGCTTCATCACTATACTCTCCTTTTTGTCTCATGGCAAAAGGAAGTACTAAGGTAACATCTACTTGTGATAGTGAACAAAATGATAGTGATGATGAATTATCTTATGATGATCTTGCTCAAATGCTTGAGGAGCTAAATGAGTTGAGTGGCAAAGAGAGAGTCAAATTTAAGACTCTCAAGAAAGATCATGAGTCCTTAACGGCTAAATATGAGGAGTTGAAAACTTCTCATATGATGCTTTTGGTCTCTCATGAGAAGCTTGAGGAAGCTCACGAAGCACTCATTGCCTCTACACTCATTGAGCCAAAAGTAGATATAGGGATCACATGTGATATTTTTGATGATGCATGTCTAAATGTTGAAAATTGCATTCCTACAAAGACTAGCATATCAACATCATGTGATGACTTACTTGCTATGCCATGCTCATCCACTCTTGATATTGCTTCATGTTCAACAAATATATCATCTTCATCTAATTCATTGTTAATTGTTGAAAATCATGAGCTCAAGGAGCAAGTTGCCAAACTAAGTAAGAGTTTGGAAAGATGCTTCAAAGGGAAAAATACCCTTGATGAAATTTTAAGCCAACAAAGATGCTCTTTCAACAAGGAGGGACTTGGTTTTGTTCCCAAGAAAGGGAAAAAGCCTTCTTACCAAGCCCCAAGGTTTGTTAAGAGAAATGGAAAATATTGCAATAAATGTAGAAAAGTTGGTCACATAATTGGTGAATGCCACATAAACAATGTTCCTAGAAATGATGTATTTGATTCTCATTACATGCTTAAGAGAGCCAATAATGGCTCTATTTATGCTAAGTTTTTGGGCACTCCTATTTTAGGAGAAAAGAAGAAATCAATTTGGGTGCCAAAGGCCTTGATAACTAACCTACAAGGACCCAAACGGATTTGGGTACCTAAAAAGGCTTGATCTTTTTTGTAGGTAAACTACCACACCGGAGGATCACATTGGGTGCTTGATAGTGGGTGCACTCAACATATGACCGGTGATAGGAAAATGTTCACATCATTTGAAGTTGGTGCTAAAGATCAAGAAAGAGTGACCTTCGGTGACAATAGTAAAGGAAAGGTAATGGGTCTAGGTAAAATTGCTATCTCAAATGATTTCTCCATTTCCAATGTTTCTCTAGTTGAGTCATTGAATTTCAACTTATTATCCATTGCTCAACTATGTGATTTAGGCCTTTCATGCACATTTAATCCTCAAGAAGTATTTGTAACAAGTATCCATGATAACTCCTTAGTTTTCAAAGGTTTTCGTTTTGGAAATCTCTATTTGGTGGATCTCTCTTCAAATGAAGCTAATTTGAAAACTTGTTTGGTTGCAAAAACTTCATTGGGTTGGCTTTGGCATAGAAGGCTTGCTCATGTGGGAATGAATCAACTAAACAGACTTGCAAAAAGAGATTTGGTTGTTGGTTTGAAAGATATAAAATTTGAAAAAGATAAACTTTGTAGTGCTTGTCAAGCGGGAAGGCAAGTTGCTTGCTCTCATCCTAGCAAAAGCATCATGTCCACTTCTAGACCTTTGGAGCTTTTGCATATTGATTTATTTGGTCCAACAACTTACAAAAGCATCGGTGGAAATAGTTTTTGTCTTGTTATTGTGGATGATTTCTCAAGATTTACTTGGGTCTTCTTTTTACATGACAAAGCTAAGACCTCCGAGATTTTCAAAAAGTTTGCAAAACGGGCTCAAAACGAATTCAACTTTTCTATTGTAAAAGTAAGGAGTGACAATGGATCCGAGTTTAAAAATACAAATATTGAGGATTATTGTGATAATCTCGGCATTAAACATGAGCTTTCCGCCACCTATTCACCACAACAAAATGGTGTTGTGGAAAGAAAGAATAGGACCCTTATTGAGATGGCTAGAACTATGCTTGATGAGTATAGTGTCTCCGACTCTTTTTGGGCGGAAGCTATAAACACTTCTTGCCATGCTTCTAATCGTCTTTATTTACATCGTCTTTTGAAAAAGACTTCATATGAACTCTTAATTGGACGAAAACCAAATATTGCTTACTTTCGAGTTTTTGGTTGCAAATGCTATATTTATAGAAAAGGTGTTAGACTAACCAAGTTTGAAAGTCGTTGTGATGAAGGATTTCTTCTTGGATATGCATCAAATAGCAAGGCATATCGAGTGTATAACAAGAACAAAGGTATTGTTGAAGAAACCTCGGATGTTCAATTTGATGAAACTAATGGGTCCCAAGAGGGGCACGAGAATTTGGATGATGTAGGTGATGAAGGCTTGATAAGGGCAATGAAGAAAATGTCAATTGGTGACATCAAGCCTAAAGAAGATGATGAACTTCCATTCTCCACTCAAGTTGAAGCTTCTACTTCCGCTACGCAAAATTTGACTCAACTTGATGAAGATGAAGCCAAAGATCAATCCTCTACTATTCCATCCAAAGTTCACAATGCCACCGCAAAAGATCACCCAATTGATCAAGTCTTGGGTGACATTAGTAAGGGTGTTCAAACTAGATCTCGTGTTGCTTCTATTTGTGAACATTACTCGTTTGTCTCTTCTATTGAACCTAAACATGTAGATGAAGCTCTAAATGACCCAGATTGGGTAAATGCTATGCATGAAGAGCTCAACAACTTTGAAAGAAACAAAGTTTGGACATTGGTGGAGAGACCCAAGGAGCACAACGTAATTGGAACAAAATGGGTTTTTAGGAACAAGCAAGATGAAAACGGGTTTGTCGTGAGAAACAAGGCAAGATTGGTAGCACAAGGATTCACTCAA
Organism: Zizania palustris; assembly: GCA_019279435.1. Lineage (NCBI taxonomy): Eukaryota > Viridiplantae > Streptophyta > Magnoliopsida > Poales > Poaceae > Zizania > Zizania palustris. The sequence continues at coordinate 11,666,277 of JAAALK010000284.1, forward strand.
GTCGAAGGTTTGGATTTTGGTGAAACCTTTGCTCCCGTTGCTAGACTAGAAGCTATTCGCATCTTACTTGCTTTTGCTTCATGTTTTGATATTAAGTTATATCAAATGGATGTGAAAAGTGCTTTCTTGAATGGCGAAATAGCTGAACTAGTTTTTGTTGAACAACCACCCGGCTTTGAGAATCCTAAAAATCCTAATCATGTTTATAAACTCTCAAAAGCTCTCTATGGTCTAAAACAAGCTCCTAGAGCTTGGTATGAAAGATTGAGAGATTTTCTCCTCTCAAAAGGTTTTAAAATTGGTAAAGTCGACACTACCTTGTTTACAAAAATAATTAATGATGATTTCTTTGTTTGTCAAATTTATGTTGATGATATTATATTCGGTTCTACTAATGAAGAATTGTGCAAAGTTTTTGGTGATATGATGTCTAGGGAATTTGAGATGTCCATGATAGGAGAATTGAGTTTCTTCCTTGGACTTCAAGTCAAGCAACTCAAGAATGGAACCTTTGTGAGCCAAACGAAGTATATTCATGATCTTCTCAAAAGGTTCGGATTGATGGAAGCAAAGCCTATCAAGACCCCTATGGCGACCAACGGACATCTCGACCTAAATGAGGGAGGTAAACCGGTAGATCAAAAATTATATAGATCCATGATTGGCAGTTTGCTCTATCTTACCGCATCTAGGCCCGATATCATGTTTAGTGTTTGCATGTGTGCTAGATTTCAAGCTGCACCAAAAGATTGTCATTTGATGGCGGTCAAGAGAATTCTAAGATATTTAAAACATTCCATCCATATAGGCTTGTGGTACCCCAAAGGTGCTAAATTTGAGCTAATTGGCTATTCCGATTCGGATTATGCCGGTTGCAAAGTTGATCGTAAAAGCACTTCTGGAGGCTGTCAATTCCTTGGAAGGTCTCTTGTTTCTTGGGCCTCTAAGAAACAAAACTCCGTTGCCCTTTCCACCGCTGAGGCAGAATATGTATCCGCGGGTAGTTGCTGTGCGCAATTACTTTGGATGAGGCAAACCTTGCTTGATTATGGAATAGAATTCTCAAATGTCCCTCTTCTTTGTGACAATGATAGCGCCGTCAAAATTGCCAACAATCCAGTCCAACACTCTAGAACCAAGCATATTGACATTCGTCACCACTTTCTAAGAGATCATGTTGGCAAAGGTGACATTGTCATTAGCCACATAAGAACCGAAGATCAATTAGCAGATATCTTTACCAAACCACTTGATGAGTCCCGCTTTTGTAAGCTTAGGAATGAATTGAATATAATAGACTTCTCAAATGTGGCTTGAAATCATGCATATGTGTGAGTTGTAGAATTTTCTATCCTTGTGACATATATGAATGCCCTTATGCTTGCAATGCCATATTTGAAGTTCATGTACTTTTATATGTGTTTCTAAGGCTATACATTAAGGGGGAGTATGAGGTTACTCTTATATGTTGAAAATTGCTCATGTTGTTGAAAAACAAAACTTGAAAGTTTTGGTATCCTCAAAATCCTATCTTTGTTTAAAAACAAATTTCTCCCATGATTTAATTTCAAGACATATTTTGAACTTTTGTCCAAAACAAAACTTATAGATATGGATCATATGATCATTTTTCGTATTCAAATATTTTAACTTTATCCATCCTATCAAAAGATATTCAAAGAATTTTAGTTCAGACAAGTGTTCGGACAAGAGTTCGGACATGTTGAGAACTTTGGCCGAAAACAATTTCTTTTGAACTTAAAAATTTGAAAACTTGATGTTTTATAAACCTTGGGAGTTATTCTAAGTTTCTGCAAAGTTTGAAATTATTCAAAATTATTTTGCTATATTTTTCACTTAAGCTCCTCTTTGTGCCTTGTTTTTAAATCGCTGAGCTTTAGTGGTGTCGGTCAGACCGGGCCTACATGGCCGGTCCGACCGCCCTTGCTGAGTCGGTCCAACCGGGCCTACATGGCCGGTCAGACCGGGGCTCGGGCAGGGTTATAACTCCCCTCTCTATTCAGTTTTCTCTCCCCTCTATTATTCCTCTCCTCTCAAACCGAGTTCCTCTCCTCCTCTCTTGCCCCCAACCCTAAAAATTTCGTTTCATCGATCTTCTTGCCGGTCCAACCGGTGGATCTTCTCCGGTCCGACCTCGAGTTCATTTTCCCTTGCCGGTAAGAACTTCCTCCGATCAAATCTATTGTTTTTATCCTTTTGAAGGCTAGGGTTAGGGTTCTTGTTCATGGGCTTGCATGTCAACTTGCCAAGGCTAAAACCTCTTCAAACTCAATTGTTAGCCTTGTGATACTATTTCCCATGCCTCTATGCAATTTGATATGGCAAATTTTGATTATAGAGAAGTTTTGTGCAAAAGGGGATTTGTGCCCGGGTTGCTAGGCCGGTCAGACCGGTGAGAAATGGGCGGTCCGACCGACCATGTATTGGCGGTCAGACCGGCTCTATTACCTCGGTCAGACCGGCCCCCAATGCCTGCCCCTCTTTTGCACATCATTGCTCATTGATGCTTTTGCCCTCTAACAAATTCATAGATTGTCTCAAATCATATCTTTTATCTTATCTGGGTTAAATCTTTGATTCAGTCATGCCTCGCACTGGCCGTTCTCAAGGAAATGAGCGTCGCTCAAAGTTTGTCGAGGACCGTGGCCAATCATCCCGGCACTTCCAAGATAACAGTAACGAGGACTTTGCCTATGAGGATGACAGCTCTGAGAATGAAGAAGAATTGGCACCTCAACCTCCAGCAGCTAGTGAAGATCCTTTTGCATCCTTGGATTTCAAGGTAGATGTCCGGAATCAAGAGAACTTTGCTCGTCTGCGCCACCACAATCAATTTCTCAGACCAAGAGATACATCAGATCAGCGGTTTCATACAAAATTTCAGAAAGAGGTATTCAACATTGCGTATGAGAACCGGTCTTTAGCTCCTCATAAGTGGATTTCTTGGAGGGATCTAAGTGGAGAGGTTGCAGCTCTCAGGAACATATTTGGAACTGTTGGTATAAACAAAATAGTAAGTCTGAAGCAAGATTTCAATTGGGACATTATCCGTCAGTTTTATGCCACAGTTTTCATACCTGCCACTTGTGATTCTCTTACATGGATGACTGGAGATATCTTTTGCATTGCTACAAAGCAAGAAATTCAGAGTGCTTGGGACATAAGATTCTCTTCTGGCCTCAGACTGCATGATGAGTTCACTCACAATCCCTTGTCAGAAGAAGAGATGGCTCAATTCTACATCCCATCTGCTGCTCACAAGATTGGAGGGGTTACTGGAATGAAGACTCTTCACAGTGTGGCACATCGCATTCTGCGGCACTCCATTTTACCGCGTCTAGGCAACAATGATGCTATTCGAGGTGTTGCTTGGACTCTTCTAGATGCAGTGATGACTGGAAAGAGGTTTGATGTCATTCATTTGATGCTATATGAGATGGCACTCTCAAAAGGAAGCCTCACTCTTGGAGTCTACTATGCTCCGTTTATCATGAGATTAATTTTGAGCAAAGTAGGAAATGTGAATGAGCGCCTTGATATCACTCACTCTCAGTACAGGCCTCGCTTCTCGGCCACTCCTTTGGCTCCAGCCGTCGATCCAGCTGATATGGGAGCAGGACAGGTTCATCCTCAGGACATTCCTAGCAGCTCTTTTGCTCCTCCTCAGAGCTCTGGATCTGGTGCTTATTTTGGTATGGATGCCACCCAGTTCTTTGATCCAGTTCTTCAACAAGTAACAGCTGGCTTTCTTCAGTTAAATTCAAGAATGGATCAAATGGCTCTAGGACAAGAAGCTATCACCTCCCATCTGCAAAACCTTCAAGGGGGTCAAGAGCGTATCAACTCCAGGATTGACACTCTTTCTTCTCGAGTTGCTCGGCTAGATTCATCTTCCTCCACAGGATACCCTCTTCAGTACCAGCGCCGTCGTCGACGCCTTGATGATTCTCAGCCTCCTTCCCAGGATTAGTCTCTCTTTTTGGTTCTTGATGCCAAAAGGGGGAGAAGCAGTTTAAGCAGTTAGCAGTAGGGGAGAAGGCAGCAGAGGATTAAGGGCGTAGTTTGCAGTAGTAAGAAGGAAAGTTTAGGAAGGATCAATCCTTTTATATCGCTATCTATCTATGGTTGTTTGTATAATGAACTCTATTTGCTTTCCATATCGTACTCAACTTAATTTGAACTACTTGCTTTTATTATGAGAAACTCTCTTTGCTTCATTGAATGTGTGAATTGTGTTTGGAATTATATCTCATATCTTGCTCCATATACTTGTACCCCATCATTTATTCAGGGGGAGCTTTGCGCTTAATTGTGGATACTTCTACTTTAACATATTTCTTTATCTCTGAAGTGTTTGTCATCAATTACCAAAAATGGGGAGATTGAAGATCTAGGCCCTATGTGAGTTTTGGTAATTAATGATAAACATGCGGTTGAGGACTAATATTTTTCTTAAGTGTGAAGGAAATGAGTAGGTCCCGCGCAAATGGAGCACAAGATGGAAACCCGAAGATCTGGACGTTTAAAGGCTACGGCAAAAGGTTTGAAGGAATCTAGAAATTGATCGAGGTGTTTGGAGCGATCAATTAGGCTAGGTTTAAATTTTGTTTTTTGCCGTACTATAAAGAGGGGTTGCATCTTGGTTATGAGTTGATTTTCAAGTGCCCAATTTGCATTGCATATAGTATCTTTTGATCATGTGTGATTGTTGCAAAAGTTGCTATTTTGGCAAAATCCTTGAAAAATCATAGCAGCGTTTTGTTGGAGCTGTCTGACCCTGGCGGTCTGACCGACCATGAGGGTCCGGTCAGACCGGCTGGAGTTGGACGGTCCGACCGGCCAGGGGGCCGGTCCGACCGGGTTGCGCAGGGCAGAATACTGCTGGTTTACAGAGCCGACGGGAGCACTATCGGTCCGACCGAGCCGATGGCCGGTCAGACCGGGTAGGGCCGGTCCGACCGGGCCAGCATGGCCGGTCAGACCGAGGCGTCCTGTCACATCAGTAAACGGCTAGTTTTCTAGCCGTTGCAGTTGAGGTCGGTCAGACCGGCCCAAGATGGGCGGTCAGACCGACATTGCGCAGAGAGCCACCTAACTTGTGTAACGGCTAGTTTTTGGGTGTGTGGCTATATAAACCCTTGCTACAGCTCCTTTGCTAGACTTTTGGCATTCATTTGAGCATACTTGAGCACAAGAGAGTCTCTCCCACCATTGAGCACTAATTTGAGCACTAGTGAGGTTGGGAAGAAAAAGAGTTGATCAAGTGATTGAGTGAATTGCATTGCATTGGCATTTTGGCACTTGATCCTCTTCTCCTAGCTTTGATTGCAGCTTGTTACTCTTGGAGATTGCCATCTCCTAGACGGCTTGGAGAAGAAACCGGTGATCTCTCCTAGAAGGTTGTGGAGGAGACCCGAGAGGTTGTGAAGGTTGGAGCTCGCCTATCCGGAGTGGAGAAGAGCTACCACTAGTGATCGAGGCCCGAGAGTTGCACTTCCGGTGCCGGCTCATCTTCAAGCTAATTTCTCTTTGAGAAATCCGAGGCTTGGTAAAGAGAGCGGTCAAGTGAAACTCGCCTCAACGAGGACGTAGGAAATTGGCAAATTTCCGAACCTCGGGATAAAATTCGGTTGTCTCTTGTCCCCTTTATTTTGTGCAAGTATAATTGTGCAAGCTTACCTTTCTAGAGTAATTTACATTTCACCTTAGGTTGCACTGTTTGCTCTAGCTATTTGCTATCATTGTTTTAGGTCCTTAATCTCTGTTTAACTGAAATCGAATTAGTTTTAAAAACCGCCTATTCACCCCCCCCTCTAGTCGGTACATCGATCCTACAGCCCCCCAAGAGGGACATCGAGTTCAGGATTGACTTGGTACCTGGAACCACCCCTATATACAAACGACCATACCGAATGGCCGCCAACGAATTAGCTGAGATGAAGCGACAGTTGGAGGATCTTGAGAAGAAAGGCTATATCAGACCAAGCACATCACCGTGGGGAGCCCCCGTCATCTTCGTCGAGAAGAAAGAAGACAAGGCAAAGCGTATGTGTGTGGATTATCGCGCCTTGAATGAGGTAACAATCAAGAATAAGTATCCGTTGCCTCGGATCGATGATCTCTTCGACCAGCTCAAAGGAGCTACGGTATTCTCGAAGATCGACCTGCGGTCTGGTTATCATCAGCTAAGGATCCGAGAGGACATACCCAAGACTGCCTTCACTACCCGTTATGGATTATATGAGTGTACGGTTATGTCCTTTGGATTGACCAACGCCCCTGCATTCTTCATGAATATGATGAATAAGGTATTCATGGAGTATTTGGACAAGTTCATCGTAGTATTCATAGACGACATCCTCATTTATTCCAAGGACCAGAAGGAGCACGAGACTCACCTCCGGTTAACCTTAGGAAAGCTAAGGGAACACCAATTATACGCCAAGTACAGTAAATGCAAGTTTTGGACGGCGGAAGTAAAGTTCCTCGGACACATCATCTCTGCGCAAGGAATCGCAGTAGACCCTGCCACTGTAGAAGCAGTTACGGATTGGTTGCCACCCACGAACGTATCTGAGATACGAAGTTTTCTGGGCTTGGCCGGATATTACCGAAGATTCATCGAGAATTTTTCTAAGATAGCCAAGCCAATGACCAAGTTGTTGCAGAAAGGAGAGAAGTTCGAATGGACTCCTGAATGCGAGGAAAGTTTCCGCACCCTCAAGACTCGTTTGGTGTCTGCACCTATACTGACCCTACCGGATATCCGCAAAGACA